>OZ024903.1:9082814-9155314 GCA_964017125.1 Flabesymbios commensalis | reverse complement strand
CTACATATCATAGGTGGCTGTATGGAAAATAAATTGACTAATAAAAGACACAAACATGCTTTAAAGATGTTTGTTTAAAATAATCAGCATAATCAATGTATACATTTCTTCTTTTTAGGGATGATTCAAAATACATCACACATAATACAGCTAATATGGATATTTATTTTGTCCATGATAATTTATACATGTATTTTTTTGTGAGACACGATTGTTTCTCTTTCATAAATGTTGCGCATCGATTTATTCGGCCATATCAATCAGCTCTAGAACAAACTCTAAATGATCTGTGTTCGGTGTGATTAGAAATACAGCAGTTTAATTTTTATTAAACTGTATTGAGGACGAATACACGTGTTTTTTTGATAACGTTTAGAATAATTTTTTTTTAGAATAATAATGACGCTGAATAAAATGCTTCGATACTGTATAATTGTGTCATTTAATACAGTTTATTAACCTCAAACTATCAATGTCACATGCTTGAACTGCATTTACTAAGAATGAGAAATAATATAGAAATAATTCAGCGGTGAAAGAATTGGTCAAATATTTGTATAATATACATATGCAGCTTCCTGTCAAAATTACAAATTTTACCCATACAGTAATAAATATATGTGTTCTATATCATTAAATATAATAAACATAACGGAAATATTTAACAGAATAAAAAATCTAATTTTCTTGTGTCAAAGAGTATGCACCGATACGAACGTTTAATATCATATTATTCAATTATTTTGCTACAATATTTTATTGACCAATTCTTTTACTAATTCACTTTATTGTATATTAAATTACCAACCGCAACGTAAAGATGCTGACATTGCTCGAAACGAAAATGGTGCTAACAACACTTACCTTCGCACAATTGCCATTACATAACAAGCAGGGTGTGACATCACCTTATAACCCCTCAATTTAGCCCTTAGTGCATGCGATTGTTTTCTAACTTCCCTGAGACATTGATTTCAGATTTCGGTTTGGACAGGTGAAATACAATACTCTTTATACATTTGGGGCAAAAATGGGTCCGGTTTTCAGAATTGACAGTTTTCGGTTTGCAAAGAGCTAATTAGTATGTATTGTTTTGAGTGCAATTAATTTGGGACCAACGAATCATTACGTATAATAGACAGGATTCTGGTTTGTTCAGAGTTTGGTATGTACAGGTTGCGCTGTATTTAATTCAGGCTTATTTAATTTATTTCCACGTCATTGCTTTGGTATGATATAATGCAAACACTAATAACATGACGACAAATGACGATATAGATTATATAAGCTTAAGCCATCCAAAAAAAGGATGAAGCATTTCAAGATCAATATTTTTTTCTCTATGTGAACCACTTTTTAAAATCATAGGGCCTATGTAATATAAGATGAAATTGCATTTTTAAGGGGCTGCTTAATTATGTGTGTTCATTTGTTAATCGCATCAGCCGCTATCGCTCGCCGAAAATCGCTTGTTCTCTCATTCTAGAACTGCTGTTAGCAAACCTGGTTAGCACAGGGAATTATTGTACTTGACCTGGAACTGCGAGAGGGCAGCCGTAGTCTTTTTACCAATTTCTTCTATAAGGTCTCGAGTAACACCGAAAAAAAAGTCTTAAGCTCAATTCGTTGAGGGGGAGGGTATTTTGGGGTCACGCCCTTTTTTGGTGTTAATTGGGATGTTCAGTGTGATAAAAGTGTCTACCTCTGTACATTTGTATGACTTTCGTGTGATTTCGTACACGACTTGATATGTTAAACCGATATATATTATTTGATGACCTTGAAGAGTGAAATTATGTCAATGTCAAGGTCAATCATAAAATTAACACTTTTTATAGTTTTGTATTTTTTTTCTACAATGCAATAATTTACAGATATGGTAAAATCTTCACCACTCCCAACATGGATGTGAATTTGAAAAAAAAACATTTTCTGATAATATATAATTTCCATAAATACAAACTGGTCACCACTGAAAATGAAACATAAATCATAATACTGTCTACTTTTGCCTCTAATTGTCCTGTCAAAGATACTATAGTCCACCAAGTAGTTGTAAACATGTCCAATGTTTCACAATATCAAGCTATGTCAGATGTACCAACAGTTATTGATTGCTAAGTTTTATTATAAAATTATTTAGTCAAGGCCTAATAGTAAATTAACAACATTTAATAACATTTACCACCAGGTAAGATGTTATTTTTTTACATCTATGACTAACCCTGAGTGGCGGGCATGTAGTACATTTTTATGGAGCTTTATGAAATTAGTTTTTGCAATTGGAAAAATGTTTTATTATTATCTTATTTGCACAAATTCAAAATGGCCGCTCATGTTTTTTTTTGGTTCGGTTATGTACTGCTACTTGTTGACACCGAAGTTGATATGTCAACTGTCCCAGCATAGAACCCTTAAATATATTTATATGTTTAAAGAAGTGTGTAATGCTGTCTAGATATGGTACGCTGTATTATAAAGCGCCCTTCGTGTATTTTAAAAATAATAGGGCATAGTCACGATGTCATGATATTGCCACCGAAGGGAATATAAAGTCAAATTCATTATACGCACAGCTGATGAAAAAGGGGAAATCGAAATAAGCAATTTAGGTAATCCGTATTATACAAAATAATATATATAATTAACAACCTTTTTTCTATTCTATGATACCATTATAAACACGATTATTGTAACACATCGTTGTAAATCTTTCTCAACGTAATAAACGATTTCCACAGTAAATTATTAAATTATTATTGCTGGACAAATTATATTGCGAAATCTGACAGAATAACGATTCCGTTTTCATCACATGACAAACCTTTTGTAAAGCTATAACTTTCAGTTTTAACACTTGGGCATATGTGAGATGGCGTTATATTGAGGCCAGGCAGTTTTTGTGGACATAGATTGATTTTTTTTAGTCTGAAATTATCGTATCGTATTGCAGGCTCGATAGCCTTAAAGCTGCATATATCAGTTTACTTGTTCTAGAACATTTTAAATACGGTATGCCGTTATCTGTTTGGCAGAATTTGTTATCTCTGTATCAGAACAATTTTTTATAGTGATTAGAAAGTATGTTCACCCTTACCGACATGCGCTATGAAATATACATGGAAAATATTCTATGGGGGCTGCGTTTATATAAATGTTTATTATTGTCTAACCCAATATACACAATTATACAATCACACATTCAAATTGAATAGCATATTAGAAATATTGACACCGGTCATTCCTAAATGGAGTTATGAGAGACACTAGGTTTAAGACATATTTCTTCCTAAAAAGCTAGCTATAAGTTATCACGGATCTTTAGCACAGTATTTGCTATTCATGATACACTAAAATAATGTTTATGAACAGATAAGGCAGAATTGTGTATAAAATTATAATAATGTTAAACTCATTATTGATTTAGGCACAGTATGTTTAGATGATCGACTTGCAATATACAATATAATAAAAGTTCATACATAGACGATGAAAAGCTATGCAATGAAATAGGATTGAAAACAATTGTTAATGCCAGATTATGCAAAAACAAATTATTGGGCTAATTGTAAGTTAGATACACAACTGTCTATATTATAGATACTGACCTGACCAAAAATGGACTAGCAAATGTCTAGTCATTGTCGTCTGTTTTTTAAAAATCAAAATAGGTCAATTGAGGAAGAGTTGACAGAGGCCTAGATAGCTTATTGTCAGTGGCGGCCATTTTAGATTTATGGTAATTAGATAATTTAGAGGTTATTTAGTCAAGAGCCACTCAATAAGTTCTATAAAATGTACATACGATATGTTATTATTCTAGAAACGTTTGTTCTGCAGAAAAAGACAACTAAAACAGTTTAAAAACGTACGTTTTGTGTTTGACCTTGATTCGATCCTATAAATTGACCTTGAAAGGTCACACAAATATTTGTATTTGATCCAACAAATAAAACTCTATATACATAGACCCCAAGTTCATTTGAATCGATCAATTACGTTCAAAGGTGGAAGCTTCTCTGATATTGGAATATTTCTCAGGATAAAAAAGGCGTGGTCCTTAAATACCCCCCACCCCCCCCCCCCCCCCAACGAGTTGAGCTTAAGAATTTTTCTTTGTGATACTAGAGATCTTATACCACAACTTGGTGAAAAAAACCGTCTGCCCTCTCGTAATTCCAGGCTCGGTCATATATTGACAAAAATGCCTTGGGCTATGTGGCCATGTTAACACCTTTATATACTCAAAAATTTTTTTAAACAAAAGACGACGTAGCATGTGTTCTCTACTGTCCACTGATGCCCCTGGTAAAGTGTAGATATAATTTACACATGTTCAACGATCGGGCAACTAGCTCACTATTTTCTATTGAGTGACCAGAGATACGAGGATGGTTATGGTTTGTTTCAACTCTTTTTTTGTCAAATCCCTGATCCCCCACGGAACAAATTGTAAATTCAAAATATTACTTTCCAGGTTTCAGTTCTCCTTTCCAGCTGCATCCAGATATTTGCGCATTCCTTCGTTGCTTTGTTCCTTCATTCCTTCATTCCTCCATTCATTCCTTCATTCTTCATTCATTCATTCATTCATTCATTCATTCATTCATTCATTCATTCATTCATTCATTCATTCATTCATTCATTCATTCATTCATTCATTCATTCATTCATTCATTCATTCATTCATTCATTTATTCATTCATTCATTCATTCATTCATTCATTCTTTCATTATTCATTCATTCATTCATTCATTCATTCATTCATTCATTCATTCATTCATTCATTCGTTCGTTCCTTCGTTCCTTCGTTCCTTCGTCCATCCATCCATCCATCCATCCATCCATCCATCCATCCATCCATCCATCCATCCATCCATCCATCCATCCATCCATCCATCCATCCATCCAAATATTAAAATAAATAAAAAGTATACTAGATATTCACATTATACTAGATATTCAAATGTGTTGAAAATGGAGAACACTCAATTTCTCTTTTACATGTTAAAACATAAAGTTTACAGTTCATTTTTTTAAATGTTAGAATAAACAATAAACACAGATATACACTAAATGGTTTGTTCAAACGACAAACTTGCAAAACAAATTGCTTCTGTCCGTCATCTGTCCAACCGTATGTCCACAATTCAGATTTCATGTTCGTTTTAATTTTTCAAGTTATATGCCTACTGGGCACCATACGCGGTGTTTAAACAAGTTTTTCAATAGTACGGCAGTTGAAAATGACTTCTGCTATCCAACTTGAATTTTAAAAAATGTCCCCCTCCATCTATAATTTTATGAGCGCCAGCCCCTCTCAACGGCCACATTCGGCCAACACCCCTCGTGTCGATGGCAGAATTTACTGTATTCTATAATATCAGAATTCAACCCCAAATCTACCTAAATATTTTGCTGGTGCGAACAGGTCCTAATCAATATCATGAGGAAAGTTAAAATCAAATACAACTAGAAGGGTCAGCTACACTGTCATTTTACGAAACGAGCCTAACCCTGAAAATTAGAAAAATCCGATAATTTCTTTTTTTAAATACAATATTTTTTTTCAAATATTGAAATAAAAAAAAAAGATTTTTTTTTTCATTTTTTTAAATCTGATTTTTTTTTTTTTATAAAATTGTATTTCAAAATTAGGAGATGATTTTTATAATAATATTTAGTACAGAAACTGACACATTGTTTCAAAATCAACTTGATAAAACACAATAAACTACTAGAGTAGTTCAAATGTAATTAAAGTCCAGAACATGACATTTAACAAAACGTCATATCAAATGATATCTAATCAAAAACGCGAAGTACAACACATTCAAAAACAAATTCTCCTTAGAACAGATGGGTATAAAATACTTGTGCTGCATCAGTAAATGAGAAAACCATCATTTTTCTGATCTCGATGACGATGATAGAAATTATCAATCGTAATATTAAATATTGCTATCCATGTCATGATTTTGACGTCCAGGAATACTAAGGCATAACAAGTACTTTGTAACTATTTGCTCTGGTCAAAATTGCTTTTTTTTGTTAGGGGTTTTGTCAAGTTGAAAACAATCCAAAATCCGAGAAAAACTAGGGAGTGGGTGGGTGAAGCCCCAACTCGGATTATTTTTTTGGGGGGAAATTTTGTATTTTTTGTGTTGTTTTCTGTTGTTGTACATGTTTAAAAAAAATTGGATATGGGGGTGGGTGTAGTCTGGCCAATTTTCTCGGATTTTTTTTAACTTGACAAAACCCCGGAGAGGTTTTGTCAAGGGGTTTTGTCAAGTTAAAAAAAATTCACTGACAAACCCCTTAGTGGTTTTGTCAAGCTGAAAAAAATAAAGGACAAACAAGAAAAACTCGGAAGTGGGTGGTTGGGTCAAGCCCCAACTTTTATTTAGTTTTTTTGGGAAATTTTGTGTTTTTTGTTGTTATACATGTTTCCAAAAAATTGACATGGCACTTGACACTTTTTGATGATGATATAAAGTATTAATATAAATAATAATGCTTGCTATCTTTGTCATTTTGATTTATGACAAAGAGACTGCATCAATATTCTCTAGACATTTATTTTTGCCTTTGGGGTACCTAATTTTTTATTGACGCTTCAGCCATATTCTCATAAATCATACTGGTTGACAGTAAAATCAAGTCGTTAATCTGCCCCCTCTCCAACTAAAAACAAATCTTGGTTCTCAAAAATCCTTAGAAAATCGACATAATAATTTTTGCCTCTGCTGTACTTATATTTTTATTTGCGATAATTTCTAGTAGATACTAGCAGTCTTTGATGATTTAGATTTATATCGATGGCGATGATACAATTACTCAAAATATTGTATATAATGATATTTGGACATGATTTTGACATATTAATGCTGATGCATAACCAATAAGTACACTGTGACCTTACTTACCTTGTCTTATAACCGTCAATTTCTGATATGACCTGGTGATTAAAAAATCTAGCCAGATTCTCATAAATCATACTGGTTAACAATAAAATCTGGTCGTTAATCTGTCCCCTCTCCAATAAAAAAAAATGATTCTCATAAATCCTTGGAATATCGCATTTAGGTTCTTGTTTGGAGTTAATATTTGTTATAAAATGAAGCTTATAACTTTTTTGGGACAAATATTGAAAGATACATATACGTGTTTATATGTATGTTTGCATGTTATTTTTTTCAAATGATTACTTAAATATAATTTATAGTATATCTTTTTTTGTAAAATCTAGCAGATTTATAGTTTGGTCAGAAATATTATGTTGTGTAATTTAATAACATTGCGCATATGTTGCGATAAAAATGTCAATTGCTCAAGAGCAGAAACAGCCCTTCAAATACATATGAATAATAGCATTTGTTGCTTTCAGAACTCTCAAATTATTGGAGCAACATCACATTCAATAGTCTACGTATCTGCTGTATTGTATGTATTTATGATGGCTTTAGTTTATTATTTGAGCCCTGAAAGTCAGCCACACAAGAGTCAAGAGCAGGCTAATCAGCTCAGGCAACGAAGGTTATGTGTGGTTCTAATGTGTATGATTGAGTAAAAAAAACCATATCGATAACATATCAATAATGCAGTCGAATATTTGTGTTTGAATGAACATGCTTGACTTTGTTTTCATATTCATCTGTGTCGCTGTTGTATTTCGATTGAAAAATGAACATACATGACCCGCTGCACATGTGAAGGAAAACTACACTATTTTATCGATTTCTAGGCCTACTCGAAAAAAATAGAAAATCTCTACTCCAAGCAAAGGATAGAATGAAAATATGTAAT
This sequence comes from Flabesymbios commensalis, assembly GCA_964017125.1. Classification (NCBI taxonomy): domain Eukaryota; kingdom Metazoa; phylum Annelida; class Polychaeta; order Terebellida; family Flabelligeridae; genus Flabesymbios; species Flabesymbios commensalis. The sequence goes on along the minus strand of OZ024903.1, from coordinate 9,147,507 downwards.
TATCTATATATTATTGTATTTTTTTGTATTATTAGTAATAATGTAGGGCCTATGTAGTAGCTAATTTCAACTTATGATACCACTGCATCTGTCATAATGTCAATACACATGATCCCAAATACTATTTGTTTTTTGTATAACAACTGTAAACATAATGAGCATTATACAGTGCGAAAAATATATATTCCAAGGAAAACTTTCGTTCTGTGAGTGAGTCATGTTAACTGGAACATCAACTTTCATCCGTTAATATGATATGGACATGTATCCTTTCTAGATCTTCAGTCGTAGGATATTGAGAGTCTGCTAACCAAGAAGGACACTTCATATTGAACAGAATGAATTTATTTCCACAGCATCTTCACCATTTCTACGTGCATCAGAGATATCGTCGCTGGTAAATAGTTTAAACTGGGAGAGTGCCTCATTTGGTGTGCAATGCTATTCGCGGGATTTTAATCTGCAGTAGGAAAAACAAACATAACGAGAGTAAATTTGTAACATTAAAAAAACAAAATTCTTTATACCAACACACATTATCTTCAATGAAAATTCTTATTGCGTCAGGTCATGTCAAGTAATATGAGCAGAATCATATGACTTAGATCACGTGGTCTCTATAAACATTTTCAGAAAAAATGTTGCTAAAATTGTATTGATTTTAATCGATCCAGCTATGTGATAGATAAACTTAATTAAGTCCACGTGCATTGAACCCTTTCAGCGCGTGGACCGACGTCAAAATCGAACATAGATTGACGCAGATTATTGTTATGAAGCATGACTGATCCAATAACCGTTTCAGCGCGGGGACTGACTTTAGATTTATAATTTGACATCTGAAGTCACTCCTCGCGCTGAAAGAGTAAATCATTTATAATTGCAGTAGACCTAAAATCATTTATAGTGGCCGTATATCTAAAAGACTTAATATATTTTTGTTGAAAAGGGTCACAAACTGCTGAACGACATTCTAGAGATGACATGATTAGGACGAAATTTTCTCTTTTAATTTAAGCCTCAATGCTCTTTAAAAAAAAAGATAATAAAAATGTTCTGCCTGTAGTTATATGTATGTGAGACTCATAGGTATTCAATGAATCGGAAAGAGATAACTAAGACATGTATGATGACTTCAAATTGAAAAATAACCATTTGGTCTCCATGGTTTATACAATCAAATGTCAACGTTGTAAAGGCTGATATGATCTTCGAAAACTGCAGGATGACCTACTATACCTCGTTCTCGTGGTCGACTTGGGCGAGCTGGGCCTTGAAATCTGTTATATCTTTCTCTGAATACATCACTCCTGTCGCCTTGTAGCCATCCACCCAGTCAAACATATTGTCCTCGTCCTCATTGTCTAAGCTTGCAGATTCCTGCAACATAGTCTTCAAAAAGTAACATATAAGGTGTGAGTTTGACTAATTTAGGGCACAATTTTCACTATGTGTGTACCCACAAAACAGATTAAATGTACACTACATACACATGCACACTAAATAATATATATTTGTGAGTGTATCAGCCTTATAGGAGGATTATCATATCATCTTAAGGATAATGTTTCCCAGGATTATAGATTAAGCTAATATAAATAACCAGTCATGTCGTCATTTTCACATCGCTGATACTATTTGTACAGCTTGCAAAGATTTAGCGCTAAAGAGGGTCACTGATAATAAAATCCCGATGACGTTCTTTTCAAAATAATTTGATCCACTATTTGTTATGTTACTCACAGAATTGGATTTCACATCATTATTTCTGACATCCATATTGTTGTCGTCATTGTTTGATTCTGTGTCTCGTTCTTGTTCCTTCTTGATGTTTGTTGGATATCTTGCTGTATCTTTTCTCACAACCTTAGCGGAATACGGAGCAGCCGGATCGTCAGCTATCGCTCCATCAGAAGATGACAGGGATCCGTTCTAAAATAATAAAATCAGTTTTTTATTTATGCTTGTATGTTCTAGATCACTTTATTCAAAAGTACACTATAGTGGTGTAAGTGAGGATGTCCACGGGGGAACAGGATGATGGATAGCAGCAGCTACTTTACAATCCGCAAGGGACGCTCACTGGGGAGGTGTTTCGTCTGCAGAGTCACTTGTCCTCAATAACCATCCAAGTGAATATCTAGCTCATAGAAGCATGGTGCAAATCCTCCATGGGCATAAACATCAGTGTATGTATCCCAGGAACTCCATTATAAACGGTGCTAATAAAAAAATTGGATCACTGATATGGCATTGGTATGGCTGTAAGCTATGTGCTAATAGAGATTATCATGAGGCATAACCTTGGCGTTATTCCTTGACTATAGTAACCATCCTGCCGGAGGATAGCAGAGAGTGACGAAAAGCAGGAAATGGGCAGGAAATCCAAGACTGCGGCTGTCGTGAAAGGGATATGTATTCACTATCCTATATCCACAACACGTTACATTATATATGCGTGAAGATTTGTAAATAGCCATGCATGTCGTCATTTGCACATTTGATTATATTTTTTACTGCTTGCTGACGTTTTTCTCTTCAAAATAATTTTATGAATTATTTGTTATATTATTTACGGAATTGGATTTCACATGATCATTTGTGACATCCATATTGTTGTCGTCAGTATTTGATTCTGTGTCTCCTTCTTGTTCCGTCTTGATGTTTGTTAGGTATCTTGCTGTATCTTTCCGCACGACCTTATCGTAATACAGAATACTGGGATCGTCAGCTATCGTTCCCCCAGAACATGACATGGATCCGTTCTTAATAAAAAAACCCAGTTTTTTATTTAGTCTTTTATGTTCTAGATCACTTTACTCAAAGTACACTATGTGGTGTAAGTAAGGATGTTTATCAGGGTAAGGTGTCACCCATAAGGAGAATTCGGGCCACTAGTGTCTTCACATAGCTGGACTACTCAGGGGTCAGAATAAGTCTGTTGATAAGGTAACTGCCCCTGCTTTACTGACATATGAAAATTCAACATTTTCGCCCATACCAATATATTTAATCAATATATTTAATCAATGGAAATCTACTGAAACAGGCTTTCACACGGATGTAAAATATGTCGTGTCCGATCATAGACACATGCACAAGGGAGGTTTAAGTTTTTAATTTTACCTATTTTTCATACTTTTTCAATAAATAGTCGAAAAAACAGTTTTCTCTCAGCTGATTTTTGTCTGTAATAAATGTTTAGTCTTGTCTCCTAAATATTCTAGAATTATTGCTGATTTTAAATAACCCTATTTGGAATAAAAATATTGAGCTATTTGAATATATTACATATTACAAATTTAAGTACCCCAATTTGTTTTTTTTAGTGAATACCAGCATGACTTCTCGCTCATGTTAACTTTATATGGTATAAATGTTTGTTATTACTTTCACATTCTCTGGATATATTTCTCAGAAGTGATCTTGACTACTGAAGAAGTGATTACAACCACTTTAATGTGATCTTGGCCACCGAAGAAGGGATCACAGCATCTTTAAAAAATATCCAAGCCACATCAAAAGTGTTATTAACCACTGAAAAAGTTATCACAGCGAATTTAAAAGTTATCTCAGCCACTACAAGAGTGATATTGGCCACAAAAAAACTGATGTCAGCCATGAAGCAAATATCTAAGCCAGTACTAAGTGATCTTGAAGTGATCACAGCCACTTTGAAAATTATCCAAGCCACTACAAAAGTAATCTTGACCACTGAAGAAATGATCATAGCCACTTTAACAGTTATATCAGCTAGTACAAAAGTGCTCCTGGCCACTGACGGAGGGATCACAGCGACTTTAAAAATTATCTCAACCACTACAAAAGTTATCTTGGCGCTGGAGAAGTGATCATTACCACCTTAAAAATTATTCTAGCCACTGCAAGTGTGGCCTTGGGCACTAACAAGCTGGTGTCAGCCACTGATAAAGGTATCTAAGCCACTACAAAGTGATCTTGGCCACTGAGGAAGTGATCACAGCGACTTTAAAACGCGATAAGGTCATGGATTCCTAAATTTGAAACCCTTTTTTTTCCAGATCCTGGCTGATTAGAGCCCGTTAAAAGGTTAATACTAATTGCACCTCTACTTTTATAAAATCAGCATTGTAGTCTTGCAAAATGATTCTTTCTCAAGCATTAAGTGCAGTACTTTAGAATGTATAGGCCCTGTACAATCAGCAAACAATACCGTGGGAACCGAACATAGGGGCCTATAACAGAAATGCACTAATCTATAAGATATAAACAACTATTATATTATAAATATCTATTTTCTTTTCATGATAAAACATTTTATGGTATAGCTATATATAACACAACACAAAATAGGCCTAACTTATTGCTTTACAATGCTGTTGACAAGCGTCAAGGCCCCTGGTCCCTTGCTATATCATGTTATCATTACAACCAAAAAAGCATCTTGCAGCTAATTATTTCTGTGTCTCTTTTTGAAATCTTAAGTAATTATTGCCAGAAAATATAAATCTGTTCAGATTACAATTTTACTAAAATATCAGCTTTATCGAAAATGCAAAAAACTCTCAATAATGTTCAGAACCGTAGGGTCTTTGTTTATATTACTCACGGATTTGGACTTCACATGACCATTTTTGACATCCATAATGTAGTCGTAGTTGTTTGATTCTGTGTCTCCTTCTTGTTCTTCCTTGGTGTTTGTTGGATATCTTGCTGTATCTTGCGGCACAAGCTCGTCAGCTATCGTTCCCCCAGTAGATGACACGGATCCGTGATGCGACGTGTTGTCCCAGGCAGCATTGGTTTCCATCTCTAGATCAAAATATCTGTCAACAACAAATCCTTAAATAACTATTATTGTGCACAAGCAAGTCGGAAAACAATGTAATTTCTCAATAAGATATACTAGTGCAATACTTTTGTAACAATAATAACATGTTATTTATATCACCAAAATACAAGATAATAGCAAATGTTCATTGATAATCACGACATCCACAGCAAAAATAAGCATGTCAAAAGAATGTTTTTGATGAAGCAAGATACCCATTTTACGTGTAGGCCTATTGCACACTGGCTCACCATATATCTCACTTTTTTACTTTTTACAATGATTGTCATGGTCAATGAATGCAATACATTTATTTCTTGTGTTAACAAGATTATTGAGTTACCATAGACAATGCAAATTCGGAGCCATATGCAAATTAGCCACCATTAGCGAAAATGCAATTTCAAGCAATATCGCAGAAACTAATTAACTTATTATTTATTTATCATATATCACTTTTTTTCCCACAAGTCACAGTTTTAATCCAAACAGATTTAATAAATGAAACAAATATCATCAGGCCAAATAGAATACTTTGGTAACTCCTATCTTGTATTCTGTGCTGGGAATTGTTGAAATGCAGACCAACCACAAAAAATAACAGTTGCAAAATTAAGACATATGTTGACAGTATGTGCTTAGTGAAGTGTACACTTACTCTTTGTCCACTTTGTCGTCCGTGGATTTCGTCCCATTTCTGGTCCAGTAGATAATAATTATAATCAGAACAATGAGCAAGATGCTTCCAATAGAGACTGTGACTGCTATTAGAATGTTCTGGTTAAAACATTTGGAGTTGTCATTGACGTAAGCCAAGTAGCCATCCTTACACCTGAAAAATCATAATTTAAAAACAAAAGCATTAGTAAATCATTAGGGGTGTCAGGTGTATTAATATCAATACAATGTAGATCAAATGGGTATGTGTGAGGAGTGCAAATGTTGCATTTACAATAATCCTGTAATACAGTACAATTATTGTCCAGACATCGTACAATGCTCTTCCATTCTCTCCTTATTCCATATGTCTCAACATACTTTTAGTGAGTTCAACGCGATTTCCATATTCAGGTTGAAAAGTATGAACATTACTAGCATGGACCTAATTAAAAGCCCAAGAAACACTAGATGTCCACATTTTAGGGATCACCATGGAAATAAGAGTCACCAGACCCTTTTTAGTGTTTTTTTTATCCCTGGTGACCAATATAGTGGCCCTGATTATTTTACAATAATGCATACATGTACTGTTTTACTGAAATAAATCAAATCAAATCAAACCCTACTGTATAGTCGACATACACTGGATTAATGTTGCGCAGGCGTCGCAGATTCGATGATTACAACATTGTATTACTTTGAATGAGAAAAATGTGAATCTATCAAAAGTGATTAGTAATCACATTTTCATCCTTGTATTAGCGAAATAACATCACAATATAAAGCATTGCTTTCTAAATAATCAAGTATTGTGCTGTTAACACCTGCAAATGGGACCATTTAAATCCAGATAACAGTCTTGGGATGCTTCATCACATACAAAATATACTTTATCGTCCTGTAGTTCATGACAGGCGTCTACACAGATAGTGTCACCGTTCATCATTGAATGGGAAAACTTGTTAATACATGTATATTAATAGTGGTCAGTAATCACATTTTCACCCTTGTATTAGGTAAATAACATAAAAATATATAGCATTATGATTTACATGTTTTTTTTCTCACTTGCAATCTGCATGACCATTTGAATCTAGATAACAATCTTGGGATGCTTCATCACAAGCAAAATAAACGCTATCGTCCCGCACTTCATGACAGGCTTCTATGCAGATAGCGTCACCATCCACCACTTCACACGTCATAGGCTCAGCACAAGGCTCTACTCCATATGTGTCATCATTACACGGATCAGAAACGGCGGCATCCAAACTGTCTCCTAAAGGTGGACAAAAACATCACTTAAAGCACCATGTGTATTAATATCTTGCGAACCAAGAATAGTAGTCTATTTATGATTAAATTACAGTTACAATCTCCCATAACCGCCCGTTTTTAGGTTTATTAAATAATGTTAAAATACCATGACTATGCTCATATATCACAGCAAAGTGTGCAGACTCATCATATTTAGTACTAAGACTCTATGAGCCATAATGTTAAATTACTAGGGCCCAGGTGATAATCACAATCACAATTTTAAATGATTATGTAGGCTAATATGTGAATCATACATGATAACGCAAAAGGTCACACGGAAGTAGTCGCACAAAGACGTATTTTTTAGTCTGTTTGGGATCTTCCGTTAGTTTACTACAATTATATTTAACATACTTTCTGCTACCAACTCTTCATCCACAACTGTGTCTATATAATCATCGTCTGTATCACCATCAGCTATTGTCTCATTCTTCAGATCTTCCATCACTGTACTGTTGATATACTCTATCAGTTCATCCACGTTATCACCTTCCACCACGTAAGATGCTGCATAATCAGCCTGATAGCTGACAATGATGGAATCGTTTCTGATTTAAAAAACATAACATAACATTAAAAACTGGGTTTGCTACATAAAATACTATTAGCTAAATTTTGAATACGACTGCCGACACATATAATTACTAGTATGGAGAATTATCAGATTAGGAGCATGACAGAAGTGCCAGGAGAGCGCCGGCACCATAACGTAAAATACAATGCATATTATGATAATATTTACAATTTAATCATTACAGTTTATCTTCATGCCAAATAATGTCGTTTTATTAATTTAAGTATCGTGCATGTACTTACACTTGTTCAGTTGTATCCATTGATATTCCCAGCAGCTCATAGATGTCCTTTTGTAAAGCATCACACCCTGATGGGCTACGACAAATTATAAACATGAATACATTATAAGGTATACCTCACGGGTTGCCTACCCCACATAGGAAAAACTGGTAAAATTAACCATTGAAATTAATAATTTAGCAGTTAAATCTAAAAGCAAAAATGAAAATGTAAAAATGATCAATATAAGTCTACTTATGGTAAATTAGCATATTTTATTTTCATTTGATGTTTGAAAATGAAAACTCTATTCTGTTACTAGCATGTAAATGTAATAAAAAATGGACGGTCATAATTATGCTATCAAATTACAGTTGTCAAGTCATTTTCAGAAATCAGTTGTATTTATCAGGCTTTATATATACACAATATGAATGTCAATATGAATGTCAAAACTTACCAAAGGCAATTCACAGTTATCTTTTCGAATCCTTCAGCACTTTTGAAGACGTGTTCTAACTGAGAAATAGATAGATAAAGAATTATTCAGTATTAGTTAGACATGTGTCTAATTTTATCATGGTAGTGCGTTCAGATTTTCAAGTGCTTTCATTCATTTAGCCTGTTAACCACTATGAAAGTGCAAGGTGAGTATTCGCTGAATATATCGCCCTTGGCGACTGATCGCCAAGCATTCGTCATATATAGCTTTTTGCTGGAACAATTGTCAAGAATTTGTCGAAAGATTTGGCATTTTCTGCTGACCATTTGACATATTTACCATTGTTCACCGAGAATTCACTGAAAGAATTGGTCAATTTGCAGTAGATCTATTCGTCGCAAGTATTCGCCTAGCATTCGTCAAAAAGGCTTTATCTTTGATTCCCCACCCCACAAAACACGAACAAAAAGCGTTCTACAAAAGTAGTTGGCAATGGTCTTGACAGTGTACTTGACAATTCCGGTGCGATTTATTGTGTTTATTAGCAAATACAACGGCGTTTTCTGTCGCGATATTGCCATGATTGTGCAGAAAGCGACGTAAATTAAAGCAATAGTCACACTCACTCACTATGGCCGTGTGTATGCCGATTTGGCATTGTATTCTGTGAAACTCAATGACCTTGACCTCCTTTGTTTTCACCAAGTTTCACAGAATGAAGTATGGGGGGAGGGGTGTTATATAACCTTGTTTTCACCGAGTGACGTCACTGCTTGACACAGAATAGGTTTAACTACACATAAAATGGAGGTATATGATTGATTGTGATCTTTAGTACAGACAAATGAGTTCTGGGCATTGGCAGTTTGCACTAATTCAAACTTCAATCATTACATCACGATATCAATTTATCATATAATACGTTTCTGCATGATGATCAATCAGGTGACAAGGGCATGTATCATGTGCAGGTATGAGAAGTACACGTGTCTTGGAGATTTCCACCTCACTTCACAAAATATATGCAGGGCCGAAGGTGTGTTTTGTGTTTTGCGAACATTCGCCGTACAATCGCAGAGTTGAGTCGCCGTACGAATCAGTCAGCCATGCATTCGCTGAAATATAGTATGCATATGCAAATTAGTAGTCGCCGAATATTCGCTGAGCATTCGCCATACATTCGTTGAGGTGTTCGTCGAAAGCTCATTTGCATGTGAAATGCATCTTCCCTTGGCCAGTCTTACGCGAGTGCATACCGCAGGAGCCTGGCCGTATCGAGTACTACAATCAGTTATCCTGTCTACCTGGTCATCTTGGGGGTGTGTCTGAGATTCAAACCTCATTGGATGTTTCAGATTTATAAAAAGGTCCTAAAAGGTCACGAAGAATTGACCTCTTGTTTATCTCTCATTAGTGGGGGCTCTTAAGTCAATATATGAGATGAAGTGTGCACTTCTGGATAAAATTGTGAATTTTGGCACACAGATAGTTGAGATCTTCCTGTACAGGAATTTTGATGGAAGCAAGTTGGTACGTCCAGTTTTTGGCCGCCATCTTGGTTTTCAAAATGGCCGTCATATGGGAACTATATTCAGCAATATCTCGAAAAGGAAGACACTTGAAGAGCTCATAACAAGCTGATTTTTTCACGAAAGAACCCTAGAGGTATCTAGATTAACATAGTAAACGTTCTGGAAAATCCTTCTCGAGCACTCTGACATATTCAAGATGGCGTCCAAGATGGCCGCCAGCGTATAGTCATACTTGATAAATAGCGTAAAATGGTTGATTTTAGCTCGATTTCCTTTTGTAATATCCCATATCAAATAGTTTCGTGGTCACTGAAGTTATATAAACTACCACCAGTAATTATGGAAGCATATTTAACCCTTTTATCCCAAGAGGCTTTTTAGCGAACGGCTGTGTAATCTCTATTGGGACAACATTATTATTTATAATTAATTTATTAAATATTAATGGTGATGTATATTGGTGTCAGTAATACTATATTAAAGGCATATTAAAGGCACGCTTATATTGGTTACTTAATTTGTATTTCTAGTTATTCAAGATGGCGTCCAAGATGGCTGCCAGTGTATGGGCAGATTTAGGAAATTGTGTAAATTCTTCAATTTTGTAGCAATTTTCTTTTGTAATGCATCATTTCAACTAGTTTTATGGTCTGTGAGTCCATATAAACAACTCCCAGACAACGTTAGGCAATATTTAGCACATTAACATGAGAATTTTCAATTAGCGACATAAAATATCCAGAATGTAATTGGTGAATCCATTAGCCCTTAAACCTTTACAGCTGTTTTTCAGGTGTGAAACTGATTTATGTTTTTTTCGTAAATTGTTAGATTTTAGCTCAATTTTCTTTTGTAATGGACCATTTCAAATAGTTTTGTGATCAGTAAATCTATATGGACTACCCCAATCTATTTTGAAAATATATTTAACTCTTTTATCCCGAGAAGCTTTTCAGCTAACGCTTTTGTAATCTCTATCAGGACAACTTTAATATTTATAATCAATTAATTCAGTATTAATGATGTATCGGTGTCAGTAATATAGTTATAGTGAAGTCACACTGATTTCACACTGGTCAATTAATTTGTATTTTTAGTTATTCAAAATGTGGTCCAAGATGGCTGCCAGTGTATGGGCAGATTTCAGAATTTGTGCAAATTCATTAATTTCTGCTCAATTTTTTTTTTTTTTTGTAATACATCATTTTAACTAGTTTTATGGTATGTAAGCTCATCTAAGCTACTCCCAGACAATGTTGGGCAATATTTAACACATTGACATAAGAGTTTTAATTTTGGCAACAAAAAACACCCAAAAATGTAATTGGTGAACCACATGGCTCATACACTTTTACAGCTGTTTTCTAGGTGTGAAACTGATTTGTGTTGGACGCATTATTTGATGATATATTGCATGTAAATGTGATTTTTTCTGAGTGAATCACTTATTGTCAGTGTATCCGCCTGTTAATAATGTCACCATACACATACTGGATCACAAAAATTATCAGTGATACATGTAACTTAAACGAATATACAGGTGCTTTAATGAATGCACTGGTATGTCGACGTCAATCAATTGCGCTGGAAAGGTGGTGTATTTATAATGACAGTGTATATAGGGCTCTTGTGTGAAAACTATTTTAGAGAGGAGTCTTAAATGATACAGGGCTGCATGATATTTTTTTTAAATCTACCAAAAAAATCAACTGCTTCTGCTTATCAGGCATAGAACTGACTGTGTTGTATATCCGGACTGGTGTCTAAAGACTCGTATGGCATGATGCTACCGCCACTATTTTTTTCTCTTGTAATGTTAGGGGAGTTGGAATTGTTAATATCACATCGATGGTCTTCATCATAACTTTCTCCAGCCTCAAAAACGTTGCAGAATTATCGGAAACGGCGTGTTGTGGGGCAAGTGACAATTAGCAACTTTCATACTCCATCGGTGAAAATTGGATGGCAGCGATGATTCATTTAGATCGGCTATGTATTCGTAGACTGGAGGTAGGCATATGATGTTTGTATCTATACGTGACAAGATGGTTTGTTATCGTGGTGTACGTATACAGTGCAATCACAATTCCATAGGAATTCTGTGCGCCATTGAAGCAGTACCATATGAAATGAAGATTGCCATAAAACTAGCCATACTACTGATGGTGGCTAGAATAGGAGAGTTGCAGTCTTGTGTGACCATGTAATGAGTTTGCATAGGGCAAGGGTATTTGGGCGAGTAAATAACCGGCCCCTTTGACCAGCCAAAACAAAATGCTATCAGATAGTTCTTCAGCATATTATAAATGCTCATTATAGACATTTTTATTGGGACTAATATAAGTGTCCTGCTTCTCAGCAGTAAAAAAACATTTTTTTTGCAAATATCGAATATTTAGCTGGTGATCATACCGCTGATGATCATTCCTGTGGGTTTGTTCTGTATCCTGGAACTGCTTCTTGGCTCTGACCATAGAGTTAACTCTATGCTCTGACTAATCTACGCAGTTTTGGAATAGAAGCATTTGGGAGCACCACCGGCATTCAACCGCAAATAACTACTTGCTTTCCATGTCAGCTCCCTGTTTTCCTATCTAAGACACTTGATTGACCTTCCCGTTCACTCATCCACAAAAGGTGCATTACTGCCCATGCTGTTGTGTTCACCGGAAGACCGTGAGCTTGTTGTTTGATCAGAAATATCTTCTATGGTTTATTTTCAGCCTCTATATCATCCTAAATGTTCATAAAGTAAGTATGATAGTGAAAGTAGCCACATTTAGGTACAGTAGCCCATAAAGGTCCATCTAAAAGCCCCTGAGGATCATTTGCACTAAATTGGGTAATAATTTATCAAGTATTTTTATGAAAACATGAATCAGTTTCACACCCGAAAAACAGTTCGAAAGGTTTATGGGCTAAGTGGTTCACCAACTACATTTTTGATGTTTTATGTCGCTAATTGAAAATCCTCATGTTAAGGTGCTAAATATTGCTTAACTTTGTCTGGGAGGAGTTTAGATGGACTCACAGACCATAAAACTAGTTGAAATGATGTACTACAAGATAAATTTGATAAAAAATTGAAGAATTTACACAATTTCTTAAATCTGCCCATACACTGGCAGCCATATTGGACGCCATCTTGAATAACTAAAAATACAAATCAATTGACCAATAAGCGTGCTTTTAATATAGCTATATTACTGAAACCAATATACATCACAATTAATACTTAATTAATTGATTATAAATAATAATGTTGTCCCAATCAAGATTACAGGGGCGTTCGCTAAAAAGCCTCTTGGGATAAAAGGGTTAAATATGTTTTCAAAATTGCTGGGGGTGGTCTATATAGCTTTACTGGCCACAAAACTATTTGAAATGGTGTATTACAAAAGAAAATCGAGCTAAAATCGATCATTTTACGCTATTTATCAAATATGACTATACGCTGGCGGCCATCTTGGACGCCATCTTGAATATGTCAGAGTGCTTAAGAAGAATTTTCTAGAACGTTTACTGTGTCAATCTAGATACCTTTAGGGTTCTTTCGTGAAAAAATCAGCTTGTTACGAGCTCTCTAATTGTCTTCCTTTGTGAAATATTGCTGAATATAGGTCCCAAGTGGCGGCCATTTTGAAAACCAAGATGGCGGCCAAAATGTGGACGTACCAACTTGCTTCCATCAAAATTCGTGTAGAGCGATATCTTAACTATTTGTGTGCCAAAATTCACAATTTTATCCAGAAGTGCACACCCTATTACCTAAGAGCCCCCACTACATACACAGTCACATGTTTCCGTTGCTAGATGTAGTTGTAGTTGGGGAACTCTCATTTGGACAGTGACGTGTACCGAATTTCGTCATGGCGGCCAGTAATCATATAGTGGCCGCCATTCAGGTAGCTGGGAACACAATGACATCAGCATAAGATTCCGAGCTTATCTATCTATCTGATCTATCATACCAACGGAAACAAGCAAGCTATGCTCTCAGCCAGCTGTCAACGCCTGGTCAAGGGCTCTGTGATTGGCCGGTCTTGCGACGCGCGACATTCGAGGTATCTGGCTATTTAAACTATTTGGACCCAATGCTTGATAAAGCAAGGTATCGCACTGCGTGCTCGTGGGTAAAATAACTTGTTTTGGAAGATGGTGAAATGTGAATGCATGGCGAATGCTCAGCGACTATACGCCGTCTATTTACTGATTATTATTTGCTCAGTATTCGCTGAGGGCGTTGGCGAATACTCGGCGAACTATTCGCGAATCATGCAGCACATATCTTTATTTTGCTACCTGTATTTATTGCTGCCTGAGATAATATTACGAAGCGTACACCTGTTTCGTATGTTTCGTATGCTAGAACCCACAGTGAATCAAATCTATACGCTGAAAAGCTATATTAACATACAGGAAATGATTTGAAATTTGGGCTGCAGTATTGACATAACTAAATAAATAAAGTAGGTCTTCTTCGAAGGGTAGGCTGTATTTCTAAATATGGTGATTTCTTACATATTTGCATATTCAATCTGTGGCATCATAGAGAACAATATCTCGCGATGGTAGAATATATTAATTTTATTTTGTGTGACAATAAATGATGGTTCATTTTGTAACAAGCTAATACGATGATTACCCACACTATTTCTTGTTTAGTACAATCATTAGAGTCAAGCAACAGATCAGATGTTCCTTATTAATCAATAAAGCGCCAGCCAATTAGCATTCTCTGAGAGACGTATGCCTACCGTATCATGGGCGTCGGTTGACACGTGAATGTAGCCCTCACTAGCATTATCACATAAGTCAGTGTTCGTGTAGTTCTTGGCATTATCAAACTTGACGCTGAGACTCACAAAGTAAGTTTGATCACCTAAAATCCAATTCGGACAAAAATATAATGCCGCATGATAGCAGTATTTATTATTTTGGAATACAAAATAGCAAGCCTTACAATCATTATATCAAGTTATTAATTACTGATTCGTGAATAATATCTTACTAATATTTATATGGTAATCATAACTTACATATTACAATGGAGCTAATATTAAAGCGTAGTCATATCGATTGATAGTAACATAATTACTGATATCACCGTAATTAAAGTATCATCGTCTGTATGACGATGGGATAATAGTAATTTAGATCATATGTGATATGTGTTTTGAAATATATATAGTCAATTTTACGATATAATCCAGGCAACTGGGATGCTGCAAACATTGACCGATGCAACACATGTATGTCTATTTTTAATATAATACATACCATAGTCAGGTTCCGTCCAGCCCTCACTGTCTTCTTGTTCAGGAGTTGTTGATACTGGTGTAGTTGACGGTGGTTCTTCTTGTTCTATAGTTGTTGATGGTTCTTCTTGTTCTATAGTTGTTGATGGTTCTTCTTGTTCTATAGTTGTTGATGGTTCTTCTTGTTGCATAGTTGTTAATGGTTCTTCTTGTAGCAAAGTTGTTGATGGTTCTTCTGTTTGCATAGTTGTTGATGGTTCTTCTTGTAGCAAAGTTGTTGATGGTTCTTCTGTTTGCATAGTTGTTAATGGTTCTTCTTGTAGCAAAGTTGTTGATGGTTCTTCTGTTTGCATAGTTGTTGATGGTTCTTCTTGTAGCAAAGTTGTTGATGGTTCTTCTGTTTGCATAGTTGTTGATGGTTCTTCTTGTAGCAAAGTTGTTGATGGTTCTTCTGTTTGCATAGTTGTTAATGGTTCTTCTTGTAGCAAAGTTGTTGATGGTTCTTCTGTTTGCATAGTTGTTGATGGTTCTTCTTGTTGCATAGTTGTTGATAGTTCTTCTTGTTGCATAGTTGTTGATGATTGTGTCATTGAATGTGTATGCTGTATAGTTGTTAAGGATTGGGAAGTTGAATGTGATTCTTCTTGCTCCATAGTTGTTGAGAATTGTGTACTTGACGATGGTTCTTCTTGTTGTATAGTTGTTGATGATTGTGTAGTTGGCTGTATCTCTTCTGTAATTGCTGTTGATGTTCAATAGTTATTGTTAATGGTTTATTATCATATAATACGATGTTAATTATTCATACATTCATGGAAATGATTTTGAAATGGTGAACAGCATGAACAGCGCACCATGGATCCTTTATTTAGAGGTTATTATTCATGCACACCATGGACAATAAATGTCATGGTGACCTCTCGTTTGTGATATTTCTAAATGATATATAGTAGCACCAAAATTTACAAGTAAAATCATCATCCTATATTTTATTTCACAACTTAGTCAAACATTGGGGTAGTCAATTGTTACCCTTTGGCCGATGCTACATAAATGTGTTCTAAAATTATTTGAAGAAAGAGGCCGTAAGTCACAAAAATTGTAACGTGATTTTAAGACTCAGTCACGCATACAATCACGCACGTCTAACTCACTAAAAAATAATAATTCTCGTTTGGGCTTTGTCATTCGCTAGGCGTGCGTCAGAATCATTCGGTGATTTAACGAGAACGCTAGACTTTATTAATTTATCGTGTGCACCAACCTCTGCGCACACGTGTGAGCTTTTCTCCACGTGTAGCCGACCCAGATGGCTCATTTTGTCCGGTTGTGGCTTGAAAGTCAGAGGTACTGGGCTCGAATCCCGGCCGGATGAGGTTCTCATAATATTCTAGAATATAAAGCTTATCAGGACGACCTATAAAACGAAAGCCTTTTCTAAAACTGTATTATAATTGTCTAACTCTTTGTTCCGTGACAAGAAAACCATCAAACGCAACTGTGTAATGATCTAATGCCATGCCATGGATTTATATACTTTCTAAGGAGATCATTGCTGGAGGGAGGGGGGGGGGGGGGGAGGTGGTTTTGTACTGGCAATTATATGCACTCGTATGATGACGAGTTGCTGATTTTTTTTAATTTATCCACATTAATGCTCCAAACTGTCAAAGATGTATGTTTTAATATTGCCCAAAAGTGCCGTATATCGTACTTAATAGCTTTAAGGGGGTGTCGTTACGGATTTAATGTCAGGATAACGGAGACAGTTTTCTAAAATCATTATGATGTATACATATGACATTACAATTACATATGACAGTACAATTTCAAGACATGACACTAAAATGATAGGACTGTGCAAATCCATGGTTGCGTGGATAATAATATAATAAAAATATGTAGTGGAAAAATGGCCTGCAGCTTGTCACTTTTTCCGCTAACTTTGCAAAAAATGAAATGGAAAAATGATATATATTTTCATAAATATTTGACTTGCCACTGTCACCTCGAGACATTAAATACCGTCATACTAATGAACAGCTGGTTTTGTATTTGAAATGTATAGAATAACCCGTACTCAAAATGACCGCCAATTTGGATTTAATAAGCGGAGGTTATCTTAAAATATTGAAAAAAAACATTGAGTGAGTTTGTCAGCATCGCTTTAGTCAAAAAAGGTGTGTTACATAAGAAGATGGATTGTTTCAAAGTTAAGAATAACATAGATCAAAAATGGCCGCCATATTGGATGACATTACGGTGTATTAGATCACATTGAAACATAGAAATAACCATTTTAATGAATCTGTCCTCATTGACAGTGGAAAATAAGATATTGCATAACAAGATCGGATTTTTATTTCAAACGTTTTTTATATTAAAACATAGGCCGCGCCGGTCATTTTGAAGTTGGCTTCTGACACGTTATCAGCACCTTGTTCACGAGATAATCCCCATCGGTTGTGATCCTGGGCACATGTAGATATGATTTTCACAATTAAACCTTTACATCATACCGTATCTGTCTGTTAAATCAGCCTGCCCCCCTCCCCCTGGGTATATAGTCCATATCATATAGCATAAATATGTCTCAATAAAAGTGAGACTAGATGGCGCTTTTAGCAAATATCGGTATTATATGTGACGGTTGGTGAGTGATCGTAATAAGGTGGTGCGCCTGATGTAAAGAATGAATGGCTGTATTTCCTCTTTGGTCCGATTTAGAGTTATTGGCGAAGATATCAGTGATATCGGAGCCAATATCTGTAAAGATTTTATATTTGTAACTGACACAAGACAATATTCATTATATATTCTCAGAACAAGATACATTTTTTTCTTTTGTTTAATTTTCTGATTATTCCAATTGAGTGGGGTGTCTCAATGATTTCGATGTTGTTCTGTAATGTAGACTTACTTGATGATAGCCAGCTGTCTGTCATCTCTCCGGAGCCCTCTCCTGACCCATCTGAAACAGCATTATATATGTATATGTATATGTATATGTATCAGACTATGGCATTTAACCCTTAAAGCGCTGAATTATTTTTTTAAAAACCACGGGGACCAAAGGGTTTTATTCAATTTGAAATTATCATAAATGTCTCAGTTAGCTCTTTCTGATTCATTTGAATACCTGTGTTATGGGTCTACGGCCATTATAAATAGTTTTAATCTTTAAAGCGCGGGGATCGACTTTAGTCGTCCGAATCTGACGTCTACAGACGTCAGATTCTGTCGATCCCCGCGTTGTAAGGGTTAACCCTTAAAGCGATAAAAAAACATTCATACAAACCATGGAAACCTAAAGGGATTTTTCAATTTGAAATCACCATTTATGTCTTAGTAAGATTTTTTGCTTCATTTTGATACCTATGTTATGGCTGCACGGCCATTATAAATATTTCACAGTCCGGGGATCGACTTGACGTCTAAAGTCGATCCCCGCACTGTTAAGTATGGTTTACAAATTAAATTATTAAATCGTTAAGCTGTACAATCTAAACTGCTATCATACATTAATTACACCCCACATTATTACTAAACAATGTGGCACTAAGCAGAATTGTCTCCTCAAAATGGTACCGGTCAACCATTTGGCTCATGGACTAACTTGTTTAGAACGTAGTGTTATGCGGTTTGGACCTTTCCTAAACTTTGCACTTATTGTTTCATTTTTCTTCCATTTTTTCCGTTTCCTCTTGGTAATCGATTCATAATATCTACTTCTGATGGACCCCACTCCTTAAAACGTTGACCATGTAGCGCATGCGGGTGGGCCTACAATGCAATATGTGCTCAACGAATTGTGACCATTCACCTACCTTAAATTATATTTTAAGTGGGAATAGATTACCGGAGTTAACGTCTCACCACACATAATGCCCGTCCCATAGACTTTCATATAGTACGACCCATACGCTCAGGCCTCCCAGCATTCCTACAATAGGGAAATGTAAATAACCCTATATATCAGTCGTCTGTTCTCTCTCAAAATACAAAATAAAAAAGGTATGTGAATCTGGTTGCTTTTCTGTTATTTTAGCCTAGAATAAGCTCTTGTCCCACTCTCCCCCAGGCGACCTAGAAAAAAATTGACTTTATTTTTTAGATGAGCCTTGTTAGAGCCAGCGCAAGGACTTCCTGTTAGATCTATCTTTCATAATTTCGATGCTTTTGCTACAACATAACATCACAGAATCGATTTAAATTGTTATCAAAATGATATATCCATAATAATCACCACAGGAGCTGCTGCAAAGAGCCACAATTTTTAAAAAGAGACTAACTTTCTTCTTTAAACTTCATAATAATATGAATTTGTGTGGTGAGACCTTAATCACAAAAAGATGTAATATAATAACTACATGACAGGGCGATACTAGTAGAATAGTGTTACATTATGTGGACGTTAAATAAGCCCTACAGTCCTGGTGTACACAACGTGTGCACTAGCAGCCCTTGATCGTGTTATGTATGTGTGGAGCATAGGCCTAGCGCTGTTGTAGTGTTGTAGACTAGACTACACGTGAGTGTCTGGCTTCACTGGCTGACAATGCTTGACGATGATGTTTTACGATGTTTACTATTCTATTTTTAGACTGACATTCATTTATTTCTAATTTTTTTAAATAGATTTCCTGACACGAAGACATGAGGCCTGTCCGTGTTTTCGCCTTGTACAGTACAACAGGTGCAGGTATGTTTTATGCGGGCAGACACCTGCATGCCTGAGGCCCATTTCACTAAAAATCACTAAAAAAAATTGAAATTTATCTCAACTATTATCGATGGGAAAGTTAAAATGTTTAGTCAATTGAACCCCTGATCATCAGCACGGCACACCAACAAGAAGCGTAATAACACATTGGCTAGTTTCTGCATAGACATGTTGTAATTGTAGACAAAGAATACAAATGTTTTAAAGGTTTGTAAAGATTTTTTCGTGCAATAAGCTTATTTATTGTTCTTTCACAAATGCCAGCAGTCCTCGGCTCCACCTCGTGCTGCTGGCATTTATGTCGAGCTAATAAAAAAGCCTATCGCCTCAAAAATCCTGTTATTGTAATATTGTTTTGTTTCACACATCAGAATACTCACCACTGGTCACCATGTCTTGTAAATATACATCCCTTTTCTCCATAAACACAAGCGGCTCAAATTCCGTGAAGATTTTCTCTTCACGGTAAATATTGTCTTTATTCTCTGAATTTCTACGATGTCTATGGCCAGGGTTTAGATCTGTCTGTGTCTGGCTGTGTCCGGCTAATTTATCATATGTTGTGATGGATATTAAAATAAGGACACTCAGGCTGGTCAGGGCTACGCTAAATAAAACTGAAAATAACAAAGTTAAAGTGATATAAAAAATACATTACGTTTGGTACATTAGGAAATTTCGATTTAAAATAATCATCATAGCAAAGCACAATAAACGTTGGAAGCTCATCATCTAGCATATGTATATCGTGTTACACAATATCTTTAAAGTGTAATAAAATTATTATACTAGTTGAAATGTTAACCTCAATGTCAATGTTTATACATCGGACAAGCTGACTTACACTTCTGCTATCTTAATTCTCAATATAACGTGTTCAGCAAACACTCACGTTTACGCATGGAAGTCATTATAGCTACGTATCCAATTATATGTGATATATTGCGAGTCACACCAAATATCACCAAGGATCAATTTTTGTCATATCAGCAGGCATGTATACAGACAGTGTTACTTCTGAAGCAGCAATATTTGAGCAGTAGTTGAGATATTAAAATATATACATGTATCATATTATCAGTGATTATGCCCCCCTCCTTTTTTGACAGAGCTAAAAATGTGCAAACACGATACACCTGGCCAACGATAGCTCGTCATTGGGCGACGCTGGCCCAGTCATGAAAAGATGACTGATTGCTCACCAGCTCATCGGATCTCACATAGAAGATTAAGACAGGCGCCGCTGTGTGTTTGGTACAGGAAGTTTAGATAAGCTAACCTTCTGTCACACTGAGATTTTCTATATATCTGGACTGTTGACAAATGACTCAGCTTTTACATATCTATGTTAAGTATATACTATCTGTTATAGTGTGGTAACTCACCAGATAACCTTCCGTAACCCACTTGACGTCAAACAATTGAACTATTGTGGTATGTCATCAGTTACATTGCTACACTATGTGTGTTTTCACTGATTTATCATAATATCACGGTATTCTATCATATTTTAGGTCCCTGGTGCAGTAGTTGAAGCTGTATGTTTGGAAAGTCGGAGATACCGGGTTCGAGCCCCGCTCTGGCATTTAGGTTTCAAACAAACAAAATGGCTCTCCCCCGCACACTCGTAAATATTTAATATTGTGGGGAGCCTCTGTAACCGAGAGGTAGTGTGCTCGGCTTTAGACTGTCAGGGCTCTAATTTTGATTCCTGTGTCTGGAGGGCCCTGGCATCTCACCATCCACTGGAGGTTATCCTCGCTGAGTTTGGAGGTTCTTCTTGCCATTCATTCATTCATTCATTCATTCATTCATTCATTCATTCATTCATTCATTCATTCATTCATTCATTCATTCATTCATTCATTCATTCATTCATTCATTCATTCATTCATTCGGCCTAGTTTGTAGCCGAATAGCTATTTCTACAATTTCAGACATAAGAATGTTTGTTGGGTAGGCAATAGGGTGTTTATTTATATTAAGGGTAGAAGCTAGATTTTGGGTGTACATTCTATGGATGCCAGGTGTAAATTCCACACAATCATTTAAGGTAAAGTCTATGGATTCCAGGTGTAAATTCCACACAATCACTTAAGGTAAAGTCTATGGATGGCCAGGTGTAAATTCCACACAATCATTTAAGGTAAAGTCTATGGATGGCTAGGTGTAAATTCCACACAATCATTTAAGGTAAAGTCTATGGATGCCAGGTGTAAATTCCACACAATCATCTAAGGTAAAGTCTATGGATGGCCAGGTGTAAATTCCACACAATCATTTAAGGTAAAGTCTATGGATGGCCAGGTGTAAATTCCACACAATCATTTAAGGTAAATTCTATGGATGGCCAGGTGTAAATTCTACACAATCATTTAATTTAAAGTCTATGGATGGCCAGGTGTAAATTCCACACAATCATTCCACACAATCACTCAAGGTAAAGTCTATGGATGGCCAGGTGTAAATTCCACACAATCATTTAAGGTAAAGTCTATGGATGACCAGGTGTAAATTCTACACAATCATTTAAGGTAAAGTCTATGGATGGCCAGGTGCAAATTCCACACAATCATTTAAGGTAAAGTCTATGGATGGCCAGGTGTGAATTCCACACAATCACTCAAGGTAAAGTCTATGGATGGGCCAGGTGTAAATTCCACACAATCATTTAAGGTAAAGTCTATGGATGGCCAGGTGTAAATTCCACAAAATCCTTTAAGAAAAATTCTATGGATAGCCAGGTGTAAATTCCACACAATCATTTAATGTAAAGTCTATGAATGGCCAGGTGTAAATTTCACACAATCATTTAAGGTAAAGTCTATGGATGGCCAGGTGTAAATTCCACACAATCATTTAAGGTAAAGTCTATGGATGGCCAGGTGTAAATTCCACACAATCATCTAAGGTAAAGTCTATGGATGGCCAGGTGTAAATTCCACACAATCATTTAAGGTAAAGTCTATGGATGGCCAGGTGTAAATTTCACACAATCATTTAATGTAAAGTCTATGGATGGCCAGGTGTGAATTCCACACAATCACTCAAGGTAATGTCTATGGATGGCCAGGTGTAAATTCCACACAATCATTTAATGTAAAGTCTATGGATGGCCATGTGTAAATTCCACACAATCATTTAAATAGCTGCACTCATTTTCATTCTTACATTTGCATCACAATGTATTACTAACCTTTACTTATTCATATTCACTGCTTCAACCGGCATGATTTTTGGAAAATAAATTAGTATTCGATTCTGCCATTTTACATTTTAGGCTTCATATTTTAGTACGCAGAGCCATTGTGCTCAATTGCTGAGTAGTGGTAGAGTAGTGGTAGATTTATTTCTCTTTAGGTTTCTGGTTTAAACAGTTCAGGCGGTTTATTGTTGTATGAAGTGTGTAGTGACATTTCCATATTTCATTATTGGAGAATTATGTAGCATTTCGTGTATTTCGGTAAGATATTGTTTGTTATATAAAAATGTGAAATGTATTGTAATATATTTTATTATGATTACAAGATCGATTTGACATTATCAAGGTCGCAAGTTCTGCATCATCGATTATACCACAACAAAAACATGACGTATATGTGTGTAGGCTATTATGCAGACTACCCTGTCATTGATGGATCAACTTTTTTTCATAAGCCTTTGCTTTGAACCAAGAGGGTGTTCAATGCGCATTTAAATGTAGGAGTCGCTTCCGGTAAGCACAAGTCGTTAACCCTTCCAGCGCGGGGACCCACTTTAGACGTCAGAATGTGACGTCTACTTCCTTGAAGCTAAAATTAAAAAAATATTGAAATTTAAAATAAATATATTTTTTTAACGAAATATATAATTTATCATAATTTAAAATGTTCAAACTAAAATTACTATTTAAAAAAAAATACTATATAAAAATATTTCAAAATTTTGTTAAAATTGACAAACAGTCTGTTTTTAATTCTGGAAAAAAGTCACAGAAATAAAATTAAAAAGAAAAACATTTTAATATTTTTTTAAATGAAATGATTTGTTTTACAAAAAAGTTCATTTCCTTTAATTTCTAAAATAAATAAAACATATTTATTATTATTTCCTCGTCATAAATAAAAATAGATTAAAAATAAAGAAACTCTGTTGAATTTACTTTTAAAAATACAAACATAAATTGATATTTTTCTAAATTTGAAATCTTGACAAAAATGAGCAAAATTTCTAGCATTATTTCAAATTCTTGAATGCCTAATTAAACAAAACTTTCCTTTATATTCTTAGGAAAATGAATTGGCATTATATCATATGTATAGATGATTAAACAATTCACCAACAATTCATTAATAGCAATTTTATTGGCAAAAAGTAATATACGTCATATAATAAAAAAATGGAAGCCATACGTTTTGCTACACAGTTACTCCTTCTTTTTGCGATATAAAGCAACTCCTCTTGAAAATTATCTATAAGCCAGTTAGAATTTGCTCTGTTAGCCAGTGATATGATTGAAATAAGTTAAAACACTTAATTTATGATTTCGTTTAAAAATATATTCTGGATATCAGGCAAACACTCATGACAGATTCGCATTAATCAAACTGGTTATCAGTAAAATCAGGTCGTTTAATCTACCCCCTCCAACCCATCTATCTATTATTTATTATTCCTAATATATATTAATGGTTAAAAAAGATCACAAGTTTACGCCTGCTAAAAAAGGCCTAATTTTGATAGGCACTTGAAATATTCGTTTCAATTTCATGGCATCCAAGTTTTTCGGTAGGCGGCGCGCATGACGTATATCCTCAGCTGACTGTGGATATAAAATGGTGGTCAATGTGACCGGACATACGGCAAATTTAGACAGCCCGGTCATGTCGGGTAATTTTCGAAAACGTGTTCTCGATGCTCATTAACGAGTTCTCGAACTTCGATAACGTGTTAGCTAACTTCGATAACGTCTTCAAAATCAGTCAACGTTTTAACTATCTTCGATAACGTGTTCTCGAAGTTCGATAACGTGTCTTCGAAATTAGTTAACGTGTTAGCTATCTTCGATAACGTGTTCCCGAACTTTGATAACGTGTTAGCTAGCTTCGATAACGTGTTCTTGAACTTTGATAACTTGTTAGCTAGCTTCGATAACGTGTCCTCGAAATTAATTAACGTGTTAGCTAGCTTCGATAATGTGTCCTCGAAATTAATTACCGTGGTAACTAGCTTCGATAACGTGTTCTCAAAGTTTAATAACGTGTTCCCGAACTTCGATGACGTGTAGGGCGGGGGCCCTAGGGTAGTGGTTAGCACCGCTGCCTTTCACGCGTTCGGGGTTCGGTTCCCAGTCTCGGCGGTTTGAAAGAAACAAAAATGTGTCTTCCCCATCCACGCGTGAAAGTCAGTATTGTGGAGAGCCTCCGTGACCGAAAGGTAGCGAGCTCGGCCTCGGACCGCCAGGGCTCGAGTTTCGAATCCTGTGTCTGGAGGACAGTGTCATCTCAATCATCTCACCAACCTCGGGAGGTTCTCCTGGCCCAGTTTAGCCTATATGTGCACAAAGGTGGCCTAAAGCCCGATTCATTTCATTTCATTTCGATGACGTGTAAGATAACTTCAATAGCGTGTTCTCGAAATTAGTTAACGTTTCACCCATCTTCGATAAAGTGTTCTCGAAGTTCGATAACGTGTTCTCGAAATTCCTTAACGTGTTCATATTTTCTTTGTCTCGTGTCAATTAAAGCACTAACATTACAATAAGTTTGGTGACACGATAATTTTGTTTTAGTTACTCGTTATGTTTTTCGATAACGTGTATTCTAAATTTGGGAACGTGTTCTCGAGCTTCGATAACGTGTTTACGAATTTCGATAACGCGTTCTCAATGCAATCACAGTGTTTAAAACACAACATAACAATGGGAGTGTCTATTTTATTTTACCAGTGTTTGTTTCTATTGGATAATAAAAGTTTTATTATTGTGCAACCATTACTAATATCTTAAACCCAATATCATCTACATAATGAAATTGGTTCGTAATAATATTTGGGAGCATATACTACAATCAGAACTAAATAGGATAGTAAGCATGCGTAGATTATGCTGACCCAATATTGTTTTGAAGTTGGGCCAGCGTCATAGACGGTGCGCCAACATCAAATCAATATTGGGTAAATGTCTAGTGTGTGTGCTGGGATTCTGAAATTAAAGGGACTAATAACTTAGGCTTGATTCATAAAAAAATCGGTGATTTTATTTTGGTTTATTAATATGACCATATGATGTGAGTAAGTAAGTAAGTAAGTAAGTAAGTTTATTCAGCAATAGATTTACAATCTGTGTGCATACATATAAACATATATAAACAAGTACATGTTTGACGCGTAAACATGTCCGTAGACTAAAACTACAAAAGCTTTTTATTATTTTTTGTGCTGCGCATTTACCAGTTTGACTAGATATAGAGAAGAAATTCCCGTATTTCTTATTTTTGCCATGGTTGTCCAAAATAAGAAATCAGGAATTTCGTCTCTATATATTAGCCTTTCACTACTGGCAGTTAATGCCCCCCCCCCCCCCCAGTACTGGGCCCTTATGTATGACGTCATATAATTAGGCCCACGTACTGAAAGGGTTAAGACACCGAAATAAAATCACCAATTTTTTTACGATTCTAGTCTGGGTATGGGCCTCTAATGATGACCACCTATCTACAGTGACTATGATACATCTAAAACATTATGCCCAGCAAACACGGGGCATTCACTCAAAGCTGTTTCAATGTTGGGCCAGCGTCGAAGACAGTGGGCCAACATTGAAACAGAATTGGGTAAATGCCTCGTTTATTTGCTGGGATGCTGAAATTAATGATGGCCACCTAGATATAGTGACTATGATACATCTAAAACATTATGCCCAGCAAACATGGGGCATTTACTCAATGCTGTTTCAATGTTGGGCCAGCGTCGAAGACGGTGGGCCAACATTGAAACAGAATTGGGTAAATGCCTCGTTTGTTTGCTGGGATGCTGAAATTAATAATGGCCACCTAGATATAGTGACTATGATACATCTAGAATATAATGCCCAGCAAACACGAGGCATTCACTCAATGTTGTTTCAATGTTGGGCTCACGTCGAAGACGGTGGGCCAACTTTGAAACAGCATTGGGTAAATGCCTCGTGTTTGATAAGTGAACGCTAGAATGGAGCATATGCCAGCTTATTTAAACTCCGAACATTCGTGTAACTGACAAAATATCATTCTTGAAAGCGAATAATATGGTATATCTTGCTACTGATGATTACATAATATAACTTTATTCTCAGGGACATGAGACCTCTGCACATACAGTACAGTGCATAATGAACTTCCCCTGAAATTCGTGAAAAAATTTCGTGTTTTTTTTTCGTGAAAAAGAAACTTCGTAAAAAAAGAAATTATTTTGATGAATTTCCGTCCTAGCGTTTTCTTTTCAATTATTTTCTGTTGACGAATTTTCTTTTTGACGAATTTTCCTTTTGACGAATTTTCTTTTTAACGAATTTTCTTATTAACGAATTTTCTTTTTAACAAATTTTCTTTTTCGTTTTCAAGAATTATCATTTTCACGGTTTTTTTTCACTAAATTTCGTTCTGACGAATTTCTTCAGTCTACCAACAACGAAAATTATTTTCGTAGAAATGAATAGTAAAGAATAATTTTTCTCTTTGTTATCACGAACGAAACTTCTTTTCTTAGAAAAGAATATTAAAGAAATCTTTTTTTTTGTTATCAACAACGAAAATTATTTTCTTGAAAACAAAAACAAAAGATTTTTTTCTCTGTTTTGAAGAAAACAAAAGAAAAAAAAATCGTTTTATTTTGAAAAAGAAAACAATTCTTTTTAATTCTTCACGAATCTTGCAGGGGAAGTTTATTATGCACTGTACTGTACTTATATAAATGTGCAGGGCTGTTCCATTTCTACGGTGTTATACCCATGTGCTACTATTAAGTTGTGAAAATCAATTAGTTTAGACAAAATGTAAATGTCCATCAGCCACCCTCTGGGTCAAGGCCTATTAATGTGCAAAATATGAAATTGATTCATTAATGACAAAAAGGTCTGCTGGACCATGATATACATACATGCTTCGTTCTTATAGTATAATAAATATCACTGCATCAGTAACTGTCTGTCTCTATTTCATAGTTATATCACAGCATGAGCAACCGCGTGTCTCTTTTTTTCTTGTCTTATCACTGCGCGAGTAACTGAGTGTCTCTGTTTCATTGTCATATCACTGCAGGAATAAACGACCGCCTCCTTTCATTGTCATATCACTGCAGAAATAAACGAGTGTCTCTTTTATTGTCATATCACTGCAGGAATAAACGAGTGTCTTCTTTCATTGTCATATCACTGCAGGAATAAACAAGTGTCTTCTTTCATTGTCATATCACTGCGGGAATAAACAAGTGTCTTCTTTCATTGTCATATCACTGCAGAAAAAAACATGTGTCTCTTTTATTGTCATATCACTGCAGGAATAAACGAGTGTCTTCTTTCATTGTCATATCACTGCAGGAATAAACAAGTGTCTTCTTTCATTGTCATATCACTGCAGAAAAAAACATGTGTCTCTTTCATTGTCATACAACTGCAGGAATAAACAAGTGTCTTCTTTCATTGTCATATCACTGCGGGAATAAACAAGTGTCTTCTTTCATTGTCATATCACTGCAGAAAAAAACATGTGTCTCTTTCATTGTCATACAACTGCAGGAATAAACAAGTGTCTTCTTTCATTGTCATATCACTGCGGGAATAAACAAGTGTCTTCTTTCATTGTCATATCACTGCGGGAATAAACAAGTGTCTTCTTTCATTGTCATATCACTCCAGGGGAACTGTGTTGTTTCTTTTATATTGTCATGTATCTTTTCTATAGAGAGGGACGTGGCGCAATGGCTGGAGCGCGGAGCTTTGCCAATTTCACTACCTGTCGTGCGGTTTCGAATCCCGCTTGCAGGTGCAGGATTTTCAGAGAAATATCATGTTTCTCCCCTCTCAATATTTGGACATTATTTCGATGTTGTGTCCTTGGGTGAACACTTTATCCTCACATGCTTCACTTGACTCAGATGTAAATGAGTACCTGGTAGGACAGAGATGGAAATGTGTGCGATTAGTTCCAAGCGCCGAAATGGCTGCAAGTGCTGTATGCTCCAAAAAGGGAGTTGAAATGGCGCATGAATGGATAGGTCCAGTGACCAGGGGTACTATGTGTGAAGCGCACAGAGCATTGTATGTACGCTATATAAGAACTCACCATTATTATTATTATCATTATTCTGTCGTGCAAAAAAAACTTCTGTTTACTTTACAAGTAAGCAGACACTGCGTTTTGGTTTTGCAGGGCAGCATTGCTACACCTCTGCATGTGTAATAATGGTATCATATGATGGGAAATCAAATCCTCTGTCTTCTATTGCCAGGTCACTGCACGAGTAACTAATGTGTCCTGTAGATATCTGGTCTGAGAATGTTTGCATCGCGCCCGCGAATGGCGAGATGGCTCCCAATTCCTCCATGTCAGCCACCTCACTCATGTCAGTGTTACTACTGACTGTATCGATGTTCTTACTCAACAACCCTGACCTGGCTTTACCTGTAGCATGGGTGTGAGTGTTGAAGATAATTACAGCCCTGGACTTCTGCTGCACGTCGGACTGCTCGTGAATTTTGACTTGTCTTTTCTGATAGCGGTTTCTGTTCTTGATGTGGAATCTTAGAAATGATGCTATGAGCAGAGCCAGTATGGCGAGGGTAAGGAACAGGTGTGGGACCCACAGCCCGCTCACCATGTTAGCACTCAGATCCCCAGTGCTCTCTCTGATTGCATATGGTAGACAGGGGGGTAGTGTGGTCAACTGACCCTCATTGTTCGCATTTATAACTGGAGGACCTGAAGAAACTACCATCTCCCCCTTGTTGGCAAATGCATGTGGAATATCAGGTATGATTTTAGACAGGAATGTTGGAAACGTGATCCTTTGATGTTTAACGGGAGGTATCACAGCACCTTTGGTGATATGTCGACTGGTGATGTCAACGGAAGCTGTGACAGATTGGCTGATAATTGATCTGAAAGTGGGCTCGTTTGTGGAGACAGAATCTCTGCTGACGATAGATGGTGGTGTTATGTTCCATTGTGATTTTGACTGTGTCACTAGATTAGTACTTGTTTTAATGCCGTAAAATTGTGAGATACTTTGCTGGTGATCTGACAGCGTTGCTGTTTTAGTTTTCCCTACTGTTATTATCCGTTGTTTTAGAGGATTAGATGAGATATTATATTGATCCATGTCTCTCACCATGAAGGCCTTCATGGCTGTATTCTCAGGCTCACAAAGCCGTCTGAAACTAAGAAAAGTACATGTGTTAAAGGTGATTAATGAATGTAATTGATGGATTGATAAATATAATGGGGGCGGGACTGATCAGTGGATGGATGGATGGATGAATTGATAGATGAGGGTATGGATGGATGAATGGATGGATGGATGAATAGATAAGGACATGGATGAATGGATGGATGGATGGATGGATGGATGAATGGATGGATGGATGGATGGATGGATCGATGGATGGATGGATGGATGGATGATGGATGGATGGATGGATGATGGATGGACGAGTTGACAGATAAGGGGATATTCATTCATTCATTCATTCATTCATTCATTCATTCATTCATTCATTCATTCATTCATTCATTCATTTATTCATTCATTCATTCATTCATTCATTTATTCATTCATTCATTCGTTCGTTCGTTCGTTCGTTCGTTCGTTCGTTCGTTCGCTCGTTCATTTATTCATTCCATTCATTCCATTTATTCCATTCATTCCATTCTTTCATGCATTCCATTCATGCTTTTCATTCATTCATTCATTCATTCATTCATTCATTCATTCATTCATTTATTTATTCATTCATTCATTCATTTATTTATTCATTCAATAAACATTTATTTACTTATTTACTTATTTATTATTTTGTTTTGTTTGTTTGTTTGTTTGTTTGTTTGTTTGTTTGTTTGTTTGTTTGTTTGTTTGTTTGTTTGTTTGTTTGTTTGTTTGTTTGTTTGTTTGTTTGTTTGTTTGTTTGTTTGTTTGTTTGTTTGTTTGTTTGTTTGTTTGTTTGTTTGTTTGTTTGTTTGTTTGTTTGTTTGTTTGTTTGTTTGTTTGTTTGTTTGTTTGTTTGTTTGTCTGTTTGTTTGTTTGTTTGTTTGTTTGTTTGTTTGTTTGTTTGTTTGTTTGTTTGTTTGAAGTAAATGAATCACTAGCACCATTTTTGGGAATGGCCTTCTCAATTATTTTTATATAACCGAGGAGACCAATGGTTTTTTTTTATAATTTGAAATCATCATAAATGTCTTAGTTTGATTGTTCTTTCCGCTCTATTTGAAGACCTGTCATTATAAATACTGTACTCTTCCAGTGCTGCAATCGACTTTGGAATGTAAGAATCTGACATCTACAGACGTCAGATTCTGACGTCTGATGTCGATCCCCGCACTAAAAGGGTTAAAAATATAAAGGAGTATTATAACACTTAAACAGGTGTCACTTACCTGACTTCCCTAACTCACTATTCCACAATCGTCATTGGAGTAGCTGGAGAAGAAGAGGATACAAATAGACTAATGCTGAGAGATCCAGGCATTCACCTAGAGATATTCACATCCGGTCAGATCTTCCTTTTCGTTCTATTTATTGTTTCCACATCATTCACACGATTTGTTGTAGACATGGTCCATGTACTCTCCCTTGTCCATCGCG
This sequence comes from Flabesymbios commensalis, assembly GCA_964017125.1. NCBI lineage: Eukaryota > Metazoa > Annelida > Polychaeta > Terebellida > Flabelligeridae > Flabesymbios > Flabesymbios commensalis. The sequence goes on along the minus strand of OZ024903.1, from coordinate 9,116,153 downwards.
ACAGTTATTTTTACATATTAGCGAGGGTCTCCCAGCCATTTAATTTTGTAAATGAACGAGTTCTGTTCTGTTCTGTTCTCTTCTGTCCTGTTCTGTTCTGTTCCGTTCTGTTCTCCCCTCCTTTTCACACGTATTTATGTAGATGTGTGGATTCACGTGGACACATTGTGTTAACGGATGAGCCTCAACCGGTTAATCCTAATAACGATCTTGGACCCGATGACTGTGTAATTCAAATGAGACACATGGACTGTGTCGTTTTCTGTGAATCTTCACAGTGATTCTCTTTATCACATGTAGTCTTGTAGATGTGTAGATCTAGGCCTACATAGATACCTTGTGTTAACGATGCGTCTCTGAATCTTCACAGTGATTCTCTTTTCACATGTAGTCTTGTAGATGTGTGGATCTAGGCCTACATAGATACCTTGTGCTAACGATGCGTCTCTGAATCTTCACAGTGATTCTCTTTTTCACATGTAGTCTTGTAGATGTGTAGATCTAGGCCTACATAGATACCCTGTGTTAACGATGCGTCTCAATACATTATTCCCAATAACGATCGTGTTGACTGTGTAATTCAGATCACACCTATTGACTGTGTAGTTTTGTGTGAATCTTGTCAGTGATGCCGCACTCGGCGTGATAATAATGTATGCAAAAAATGATGCCCTCTCTGCTTTCCTGGTCCCGTCTATCATGTCCATCCATCACTATATTGCATAGGAATCTCGCTGCCCCCAGCCACTGTACAGTACCAGGGAATGATTTGGTCTATTCTGCCCATTATTTAGATTGACGCTTCACCCACTGGACACACGACGTTGTTGCGACGTTGAATCAACGTCATTGACGTTGATTCTACGTCGCAACAACGCAGTGTGTTCAGTGGCTAGCCTTTAATTTGCGGAATTTTCCTTCCGTATGTTTAGTTCATTTGCTTGAACTCTTACAACGCTGAAATAATTTTATGTAAACCATGGAGACCAAAGGTCTATTTGAAATCGTTTTAAATATCTTAGTAAGCTCTTTCCGTTTCATTTGAATAGCTGTGTTATGGGTCACGGTCATTATAAATTGTATTAATTCTTTTAGTGCGTAGATCGTCTTTAGACGTCAGAATTTGACGTCTTCACCCAGCAAACACAAAAACAATGTAACGATATTTAGAAAATGTTAGAAATATTAAAACTTTGGGTCAACATAATATTCTTCAAAACAATTTTTGAAAATTGTTTTTTTTCTTGTTTTTTGCACATTTTGGTAAAAACAAAAATCATTTTATTTACGTTTTCTTGTTAATGCCGTTTTTTACATGCTTAAAGAAACAACTTTTTTTTACATATATGGATAAACATCAAAATGTATTTACACTTTTGTGTAAATTAAATATTTACTTTGTACCACATCTTTCCCCAAATGGGCGGGGGCCCTAGGGTAGTGGTTAGCACCACTGCCTTTCACGCTAGAATTCGGGGTTCGGTTCCCGGTCGCGGCGGTTTGAAAGAAACAAAAATGTTTCTTCCCCATCCACGTGTAAAAGTCAGTATTGTGGGGAGCATCCGTGACCGGGAGGTAGCGTGCTCGGCCTCAGACCACCAAGGCTCGAATTTCGAATCCTGTGTCTGAAGGACAGTGTCATTTCATTCATCTCACCATCCTCAGGAGGTTCTCCTGGTCCAGTTTAGCCTATATGTGCACAAAGGTGGCCTAAAGCTCGATTCATTTCTTTTTTATCTTTCCCCAAATAATTATTTATCCTTCCAGTGCGGGGACCGTCTTTGCACGTCAAATCTGACGTCTGTAGACGTCAAAATTAAAATATTTCTAATGGTCGATCCATGACACAAAGATTCAATTGAAACAGGAAGAGCTAACATTTATGATGATTCCAAATAGAAAAAACCCTTTGTACTCCATGGTTTATACAAACATATTTCAGCGCTGTAATTGTAGGATTAGATGGAGTATTATTGTTGAATCTGAAGGAGGAGGATCTGCAATTCAATTTAGCCTTTAACCGCCGGTGCCGCATATATTCGGGTTTTCATTTTTTATTGGCATATTAAGTACCACATTTTAAATATGTTCAAGATAAAATGTGACATCAACCAGCAAGATTTGAAAAGAGTTGACCTTCATTTTGTCAAATCTGAATAATTTGCACACAGTTAAAGTTGTGGATCGCGTCAGCGAGACACAACTTCAAGTGCGTGAAAATTCAAATTGAATAATTTGGCGGTACAAGGGTTAACCCTTACAGTGCGGGGATTGACATTCGTCGTCAGCATCTGACGGACGTCAGATTAAGCCATAGAAACCAATGGGTTTTTCAATTTGAAATCATCATAAATGTCTTAGTTCGCTCTTTCCGCTTCATTTGAATACCTGTGTTATGGGAAATATTTTACTCTTTCGACTTTAGTCGTCAGAATGATCTGAATAAAGTCGATCCCCGTGCTGTAAGGGTTGATGATTTGAGGACCTGCAATTCAATTTAACCGTTATCCTGCTAAGTTAATTTATTTATTTTCACCCACTTGAAGTTGTGGGTCGCGGTATTAGTCGCGGTCGCGGTATTATTAATAATATTAGTGATAACTAATATTGTAAACCGCCCTAGGGCTCATCTTTGGAATCTATAGAACATACCTGGATAGATATATCGCTTGTAACAACGATTTGCACCATGTTGACACGGTAACGTTTGCTGGCAGGCTAACTATGATAAAACAAATTAAAAACGACACAAGTCGTGATCAGCAGGATAAGGGTTAACCCTTTAAGCGCTGAATTATTTTTGCATAACCCATAGCAAGCAAAGGTTTTTTTCAATTTGAAATCATCATAAATGGCTTAGTTAGCTCTTTCTGATTCATTTGAATACCTATGTTATAGGTCTACGGCCAGTACAAATAGTTTGATTCTTACAGTGTGGGGATCGACTTTAAACGTCAGAATCTGACGTCTGTAGACGTCAGATTCTGACGACTAAAATCGATCCCCGCGCTGTAAAGGTTAATGTGTTGACCAATGTATTACGGTCCATCATCGTGATAAAGCTCAAAACTTCGGGTGCACATGTCGGTTAATCACGATATTGACACCATTTCCAATGTTTTTTTGTCAGCACGGCGTTCGTACAAGTTATTATGACCGAGTTATTACTTTAATTATCACAGCCCATCAAACACTGAAATATTTTTGTATCAACGATGAAAACCAAAGTTTTTTTTTTCAATTTGAAACCATCATAAATGTCTGATTTTTGTATCAATCATGAAAACCAAAGGTTTTTTCAATTTGAAACCATCATAAATGTCTTAGTAAGCTATTTCCGCTTCATTGGAATATATCTATGTTATGGGTCTATGACCATTAGAAATATTTCACTCTTTCAGTGCGGGGGTCGACTTTAGACGTCAGCATTTGACGTCTACAGTCGTCAGATTCTGACTCTTCATTGGAATACCCATGTTATCTGTCTACGGCCATTAGAAATATTTTACTCTTTCAGTCCGGGATTCGACTTTATACGTCAGAATCTGGGGTCCCCGCACTGAGAGGGTTAACAAACACTTTAGGCTGTTTAACGTTAGCCCACAACATTAACCCTTTAAACCCTCACGAGGCATTAACCCTTAAAGCGCTGAATTAACCAAAGGATTTTTTCAATTTGAAATCATCATAAATGACTTAGTTAGCTCTTTCTGGTTCATTTGAATACCTATGTTATGGGTTTCCGGCCATCAGAAATATTTTTACTCTTACAGTGCGCAGATCGACTTTAGTCGTCAGAATCTGACGCCTACAGACGTCAGATTCTGACGACTAAAGTCCATCCCCGCACTGTAATGGTTAAAACATCATTTTGCCTCTCTGCATGAATAATGACTTCATTTCCTCAATCCTAGGATTTTTAGAACGAATATTTTCAAGGAACTGTTTTAATAATAACAACATATTTTTTTTATTTGCCACCCACTTCAAGTCATCTTCATTCACTGCAAGTCGAGAATTGCGACAGCAATTCGCGGCTTGGAGAGAATAAAGATGACTATGGTAAATTCAGGTTCGAGAGGGGGCTAAGCCACCATTGGTTCAACGTCTGGTGCTTGAGTTTATTGAGGACGTGTATACCGTGTATTTCAGTCCCTGCAGTCAATCCCTGCAGGCCCGCGTCCGTTGCCATTAACCTGATTAGCGTCTTGGGGGTGCCCTGCGGCGTACCACGCGATGTAGACAACATGTATGTATATTGGGAAGTAGTGCATGCCAAGTGCCCCACCGGCAGGCACAAAACATCGAACCAATGTTTGCTTTAATGCTGGCAAGCGTCGTAGACGTTGTGCCAACATTAAATAAAACGGAATTGTTTCAACCTCTTGTGTTTGCCGGGACATCGACGTCGTGTTAACTTTCAATAATCGTTATTTTGTACAGTTCTCCCAGTGGACGCCAGCGCTGCACATTATGTAGCCACAGTGGCTGAAACAGGTTTCAGCCACAGATTGACCGCGTGGGACATTTCTTTGTACTGTCATATCTGGGTATATCGGAGACTAATCAGGTCGAAAATATTTTTTTTAGAATCAGTAACATTTCAGTTCAATACCCGCATGCTCAGCTTAGAGGTCGCACAGTCATTAAAAGGTTACGGAATTTTTTTCGGACCTTGGGGCCGAGATCGCTCTCAGCCACCGCCATGTTAAATTTTTTAGGTAAAACAAATACATCAATCCACGGCCTCGGAGGGGACGACACAGCTACACATTATATTGGCAGGTTTTCCCTAACCCTTACAATGCTGATGTATTTTTGAATAAACCATGGAGATAAAAGTGTTCTTGAAATCATCATAAATGTCTCAGCCAGCTCTTTCCGCTTCATTTAAATACCTGTGTTATGGGTTTAAGTCCATATGAATATTTTACTCTTACAGTGCGGGGATCGACTTTAGACGTCAGAATCTGACGTCTATAGACGTCAGATTTTGACGTCTAAGGTCGGTCCCCGTACTGAAAGGGTTAATAGAAATATGATGACATGTCATATCATTTGGCGTGGAACCAATAAAATGGGATAATCAGATAATAGAGGAATGTTCGCGACATTAAAGATTGAAATACAGCTGATAATTGCTACATTCTATGAAATAATCAGATCAAATATTGCAGGTATATATAGCATGTTTTTTAACACTGTTAGCTAGGCCCCGTATACTTATTTACTATCCGCGAGGATCGATTTTTGAAGTCTTTAGAAGTCTGGGCATGCCTGGGGGGGGGGGGGGATTAAATCTCCTAGATATACCCAGAATCCATTATTGTGTGAGTGACGGAAAAACACTCTCAACAATCTCACCCTCGTCCTCACATCATCATTTGTACATCATGCAAAGACATAAAACAATAATTAACTACAAGTACTAAAATACACCGGTGACGTCAGTCTATTGGTAAAACGGTAGATTTGGATCAACAAATCTACTTTTATTTTAGGTCGGACACAATATACGGGTTTTAGCATGACACTGCATAGCATGCATGGCTAATGTTTCACTTTTTAACAAGCTAAATATAAATTGTGTTCTAAATGTTGTCTATGTCTTGTGTTTTTGGGGTCTTGTTATTGTCTATGGCAAATCTTGAGATGTACCTATTTCGTGTATTTTAAGTCGAAGAAAGAACACAATTACAATAGATTATTAAATACGAATATACTCATTCGGATCTACGAATCCATCGAATTTCGTCCTTTTCTCCTTGACATACTACTATTTATGTCAAGGAGAAAAAAAGAGATTTGATAGATTCGTAGATCCGAATGTACGAGGGGCGCAGCAAAAATGAACATTACTTATGCAGCTATGCAGTGGCATGGTGAGACTTGTATGTTGTGTCCGACCTAAAATAACAGTAGATTCGTAGATCCGAATCTGTTTTAAAAATAGACTTACGTCACCGGTGTATTTTAAAGGGACATGCCCAGGTTTAAAATCATCAAAAAATCGATGATTTTATTTTAGCCTAATAATATGACCATATGATGTAAACATGTCCATAGACTAGAACTGTAAAAGTTTTTTTTAATTTTTGTCTTGCGCATTCACCAGTTAGGCTACATAGAGAGATGACATTCCTGATTTCTAATTATTGACAACCATGTCAAAAATACGAAATGCGGGAATTTCGTCTCTATATCTAGCCTAACTGGTAAGTGTGCAGCACAACAATTAAAAAAAATTTGCAGTTCTAGTCTATGGACATGTTTACATCATATGGTCATTAGGAAGAAGCCAAAATAAAATCACCGATTTTTTGATGATTTTAGACTTGGGCACGTTCCTTTAATAATACATATTACTCTTAGATCAAATAGTTAGAGTAGTGAACTGTAGCCTAATCTGTGTGGTTATTTATTCATACTGTCACCTTATCATTTCACTTCTAGTATGTTGGAAGAGTGATGATAAATTGCCATAATTATGCCTCAATATATTAATCACAAAAGCGCTTATATTGATGTCAATGCTGTTTTTTCGTGCGTGTATTTACAAACCAATCACAGTGATGTGTTACTATGACAATAGCGAGTGTTTTGCAGGTGTTATTGTTATTTGAAGCCTGAATCGTGGTCTAATCTCACAGAGATGGTTTCAAATGACCATGACGCCGAGAAAACACTCGGTATTACTATTATACCAGCCTACTATAGCAGTTACCAGCTCGTTACCAAAATCAGGGGAGTAGCTAGCCGTACACAGATGGATTTTAAAAATAAAAATCTAGAAAGGGTCACAGCTCCACCCCTTCCCCCTGGATCCTTCAGCTGCTTTTCAATATGAAATCTTGACACGTGCGAAACTACTTTTTTCTATCAAGGAGAAATAACGGAATTCGATAGATTCGTAGATCCGAATGTACGAGACGCGCAGCGCCGAGAATATTCGGATCTACGAATCTATCGTAATTTGAGTTCTTTCTTTTACTTAAAATACACAAATATGTACATTTGTTACAAGATTTCTAATAGAAAAATGCAATTTCATTTTCAGCATGGTAGGGGCTATATAATTAACCACGAAACATTAGCCATTTCATGTTTAAACCCGCATATTGTGCCAGTATTAAAAATAACAGTAGATTCGTAAATCAGAAACTACCGTTTTAACAATAGACTGACGTCACAGGTGTATTTTAAGCACAAATATCAAATGTTCATCAAAATGTGACAACATGGGATAAATCCAGAGAGAGTGGAGGTGGCACCTTTAACGATTTTAATTATTTATGACTTTCAAAATGGCCGCCCATAACAACTATATGAAATATAATTGTTTTCAGTTTTTGGTGTATAAATATGCATAATATCACTTTCTATTTTTGTTTAGAAGTTCGTTCGTGCATAAATCCAAGATGGCCGATACTACTGGACCACTTTAGTAGCCAAGACATTTGATATGAGGATATGACAATTATTATAATGTCAAGATGATAAATTATATTTTCACAATATAAAACAATGTATAATGTCATGCTATGATATTATGATGCCAGAATTGGACATGATAATGTACGTATATCCGTTATTGATATCTAAATTAGCTGACAAAATTTACAAAATTGCTTTAAGAAACGAATAAACATACAACTAAACATACCCCTAGTTGTAAGCGGAATGCGTGATCGAGCACATTCAATATGTACCAAAAACAGTTTTAATCAGCTGGCCTATCAACCTAATATCACCTCCCTCGCTATATTGCCAATAATTTATAGTGTCCTAATGTTGGTGTTATATCGAGGTGGAAATATATAATTTATATAATTATGTGATATTTTACGGATTCTTATAAATTCTTTATTGATTGATGTAATTTGTTTTCCCGCCACTGGTGATGTACGCTTTGATTAAATAATTAAAACTGTGTTGTATATACAATGTATTTATTTCCGATATATTTATGTCCATGAATACATTGCATGTAAGTGTACAGATTATGTGGACAGTTATACACGTTACAAACAGCAAAAACAAAAATCATTCACGCAGAGATGAAGTTATCAAAACTGGAGTTCTTGATCCGAAAACATGATTATTTCGTAAAATAAAAACACAACACACATTTCGTTCCCAATAACTGCGATTTGAACGCCTAGTGGAACATCTTGAAAACGACTACAGTATTGGTCAGTGGTTTAACCCTTAAAACGTTGAAATATGTTTTTTATGAACCATGGAGACCAAAGGTTTTTTTTTCAATTTAAAATCATTATTAATGTCTTAGTTAGCTCTTTCTCACTCATTTGAATAACTATGTTACTGTTTTTTTTTAATTTGACAAAACCCCTTATTGGTATGTGGCCATTAAAAATATGTTTACTCTTACAGTGCAGTACAGTCGTCAGAATTTGACGTATACAGACGTCAGATTTTGACGACTAAAGTATATCCCTGCGCTCAGCGATTTAAGGGTAACAACCTACAACATACTTTGTCGTGTATTAGCAAGGTTCCCGCGGGTCATTAAAAGTCAATAAATAGAAAAAATAGGAATTAAAGTCATTTAAAAGTCAATAAATTTGATCGCTAGTCATTAAACTTCATTAAAAATGAGAAAAGTAGTGATTATATGGACTCTATGTGGGATCGTCAGTCATCCTGTCCTAAATAATACTACCGTACTGCTAGTGTTGAAGTCACTGTCGCCTATCATTATTGTCGGTAGGTGCATGCAGTATGCTTCCAGGGCTAGATGTTATTGTGCGTTTAAAATACGACAAAAAGGTATACGTACACAAGTATAATTTTTTTATTATTCGTCAGTAAAAAGTCATTACATTTTCAGTGAAAAAGTCATTAAAAGTCAATATGTTTAAGAAAAGTAGACCCACAGAAACCTTGATTGGGGATGGGTCATTAAAAAATGTACATACAAGCAAGCAATATCAAAACTTCAGCCAACATCATAAATACACTATCACACGTATTATATGCATAGCACAACACTGTGTCATGTCAAAGCAATAGTGGTGATTTGACAGTCAGTATTTTTTGTTCTTTTCAAACGTCAATTTCTGCCTTTTAAGGACCTGATTGGTGACGATTATGCATGTCTTTGTTTATCACAACACCATAGCAGTGTTCATGTGTTGTTGTTTTGAAAACTGATAGAAGGTGATGTATTTTATGTTGGTGGAATATCCGTGAAGGGGATCATCACAAAACTTCGCTATTGAATGTGGCAGATGACGGTCTTTGCGCCAGCGCGGACCTCATAGTAAGCCAGTTTGATGCCACACACATTGAAAATCTGTGCTGGCCCCTTGTTGTGTCTGGTCATGTTGCCCAGTATCTTCTATTATTGTGTCTACCATCCCGATTACTGTTAATGTGTTGCATACACATAGTCTCAGTCTGGTAGTACGCCAACTTTGATAATAAGTTTGCACGTAAACCCAAACGTGGATACCCAGTTCTTTTAATGATATTTTACATTCACCGTCCAGCAGTGATCAATCTTGGATTTTAGACCAACGTTCTCCCTGTTACCGTTTTTTTTATCTGAGGTCTCCACAGGGGTGGATACAGAGAGGGTGTTTGACTGCCTTATGTCGGCTCAATAACGCTTAATTTAACCCTTCAAGCCCTCACGATGCACTAAAACATCATTTTACTTCCCCGAAAACAAACTTGATTTTCCTACAACCAAGGGTTTTAGAACGAAAAATTCCATGAAAATGGTTTACCAATACATAGCAATGTTCTTTAATTTTTAAACCACATCACATCATTTTCATCCACTACAAGTCGAGAATTGCGACAGCAATTCGCGGCTTGTAGCAGATGAAGATGACAATGGTAAACTCAGGCTTGAAAGGGTTAAACCTTGCAACGCTGAAGTATTTTTGTATAAACAATGGAGACCAAAGGTTTTTTTTAAATTTGGAACAACTTTTTATAAATGTCTTGGTTAGCTTTTTTCCGGTTCATTAGAATACCTATATTATGGGTCTATGGCCATTATAAATATTTTAATTCTTTCAGTGCGAGGACCGTCTTTCTACGTCACAATCTGACATCTGCAGACCGTCTTTATACAGACGTCAGATTCTGACGTATAAAGACAGTCCCAGCGCTGAATAGATTAAATGTAAAGATCTGAAATGTTTTTTTTATAAAACAAGATCAATCACAGTTTTTCATACCTTTGAAGCTGGAATCAGTGACGCAATTAGCAGCTTCAAATTAAGAAAAATGCGAAAAATAAACATCTTGAAAAATAAAAACTCTGTATCCGCCCCTGATTCCGAACTCGTACTCAAAGCATTCGCATAGAAATGGTATTATCCTTTCGTAATACAAAGGACGGCAGACGAAATGAGAGGACTTTTTTCACTGGGGGTGTTCTCAGCTGGTTGACCTGCGCTGTGACGTGGTCCATTAGGCTTTGGAGCAGCTGACCATACAGGTCAATGTCTCTCTTCTTCCTCCATTCATGCACGTCTGTCTTCGGGTATTCGATCATCACGACCAGCTCTGCTTCATTGATGCCACCCTGGAAAACACACAATGAAATGTAACCCTTCATCCTTAATCCTTTAAGCACTCAATAAGCATTAATGCATCATTTTACATCCTTGAAAACAGACTTAATTTCCCTACAACTAGGCGTTTTGGAACGAACATTTCCATGAAACTAGTTTACAAATACATAGTAATTTTATTTTATTTTCAACCCACATCAAATCATCGTCATCCACTACAAGTCGAGAATTGCGACAGCAATTCGCGGCTTGTAGAGGTTGAAGATGACAATGGTAAATTCAGGCTTGAAAGAGTTAAAGCGCTGACATATTTCTGTATAAACCATGGAGATCAAAGCGCTTTTTCAATTTGAAATCATCATAAATGTCTCAGTTAGCTCTTTCAACTTCATTTGAATATATATGTTATGTGTCTACGTCTATTAGAAATATTTTTATTTCCTCCATTACCTGATTACGGGGATCTTTGTTTACCAACTTCCCCCTGTTAAAACTACCCCTAGAAACTGATTTCTTTTTAATGAGGACCCCTGAGGTAGCCCCTGGGCACAATACAGGTAATAGCCATGCGCATGCGCACATCGCACAAATTAAAAATACTAGAGAACATTGCGTCCATGTCACTGACCATTCTGCCTGGCGATTTTCAACCCCACATACAATGAAATGTATCTCCATTACAATTGATGCATGTACACAATGTGGATTTCGCATAAATGCGAATTTGGTAGAGGAAGAGTTAAAGGGACTGGCCCAGGCTAAAATCATAAAAAAATCGGTGATTTTATTTTGGCTTTTTAATATGACCATATGATGTAAACATGTCCATAGACTAGAACTGCAAAAGTTTTTTAATTTTTCTGCTGCACATTCACCAGTTAGGCTAGATGTAGAGACGAAATTTCCGTAATTCTTATTTTTGACATGGTTGTCCATAATTCGGCATCAGGAATTTCGTCTCTATATCTAGCCTAACCGGTGAATGCGCAGCAGAAAAATTAAAAACTTTTGCAGTTCTCGTCTATGGACATGTTTACATCATATGGTCATATTAAGAAGCCAAAATAAAATCACCGATTTTTTTTATGAATTTAGCCTGGGCCAGTCCCTTTAACCCTTTCAGGCCTGGCTTTACCATTGTCATCTTCATCCACTACAAGCCGCGAATTGCTGTCGCAATTCTCGACTTGTAGTGGATGGAAATGATTGGAAGTGGGTAAAAATTAAAGAAAATTACCATGTATTAGCAAACCAGTTTCCTGAAAATTTTCATTCTAAAACCCCCAGTTGTAGGAAAATTTAGTGTGTTTTCAGGGATGTAAAATTATGCTTTAATGCATCGTGAGGCCTTAAAGGGTTAAGGCGCTGACATATTTCTGTATAAACCATGAAGATCAAAGGGCTTTTTCAATTTGAAATCATCATAAATGTCTTAGTCAGCTCTTTCCGCTTCATTTGAATATCTATGTTATGGGTCTACGGCTATTACAAATAGTTTGATTTTTACAGCGCGGGGATCGACTTTTGACGTCAGAATCTGACGTCTGTAGACGTCAGAATCTGACGACTAAAGGCGATCACCGCGCTGTGAAATATTTTTTATATAAACAAAGAGTCGAAAGTGTTCTCTAAATTTAAAATCACCATGAATGGCTTATTAAGCTCCTTCAGATTCTGACGTCTAAAGTCGCTGTGCCAGAAGGGTTGACCTCTATTAAAAACGCCATACCCGTTTTTAGCCGTTGTTGTCCCCCAAACAAGAAAAATTGCAAAAATTGACAACACATTTGCTAGATTGGTATCCCCGCGTATCCCCGCGCATAAACGTGCATGCACTTATAAGTGAAAATCGACTGTGTAAGGCATGGCTCCCAAAAAAAATTTGTTCTTGTATAAGTGCATGCACTTATATTCGAATACTACGTGCATGCACTTATATTCGAAAATTACTACGCATACCATTGTGTAACTCAAAACATATTCTGCAGGTGAGAATAATATCAATATGTATTGACTTATACAAACTATTACTGATATATGTTCATAATAATTCAAATATATATTTTGTTGATCGTAAACACAAACTACATTATTATTTTTTTTATTAACGGGTGGATATTAGTAGAGAATTGCTCCATAATATAAATATGCGACGGCAGTAAAATCCGTCAAAGCGATAGGGTATGGGTGTGATAGCTAAAAACCATCGATAAATGAGGTGTAACATGACAGTTCAGGTAGTGTCAACACCTATTGGTTTGAGTCACTCCTGCAAGTTAACTTCAAAGTAACAGTCAGTGATTACTAGCGTTAGCTTAGTTTACTTTGGATTGGGGTATATAATATAATTACGGTTTGACGACATTTAAAATTTATTTTTACGTTCGAATAGAAGTGCATACACTTATTTTCGAAAACTAAGTGCATGCACGTTTATGCGCGGGGATACGGTATGGTAAAATAGTATGAAAAAATGTAGATATCGCCGAAGATACACTATTTTTAGATATAAAATTATAATACAATTTACACCTTGAATGATAAGACCTCTGAGATATTTGACCACCAAGTTGTTCTCCGGGACAGTTAAAAACCACACCTCATATCTGTAGTCTGCAGTCTGTTTTACATAATAGTGAATATTAGTGGACTACTCCATTAATATTATTTGGATCAAAACAATATAAATCTACGAAATAGATTACATTTTTTGAGAGACAAGTTATTTAATTTGTTACTCACACATAGTGGTACCACAAGCAGGATGAAGTTGGTGGTGATGTTATCACAAACCATGCCTTGATCGTGGATCTGTTTGATTGACCGGCCCACAGAATGGCTGAGATGAAGCAGCTCCTGACAAGTTAATTCACCCCCCTTATCCAGGTACGTAGACAGACGCTGGTACTTCTTGCGCATGTGACGAGATAGAATGTTGCTTCGGGCTATGTTGAATTTGCAGCCTAAAAAACACAATGATACTGAATATTAAGCAAATTTTATGGTCATTTTTCAATATCATGTTCCATGAATAGAAATGATAGAACGCACATTTGGGCAAAATAAGCGTATTATTTATATTTATAGATTTACCACTTTTTTACCTCGTTTTTGTAGATACCAAGCAATTTCTGTTCGGTCTTGTCTGAAAATGGAAACAAAACGTTGATGCATAAACAGTTCAAGAGAGATATAATAGACACGATTGCGTTTTATAAGTGAATCAATACAATTAGGACCTAGTCATATTAATGTTTGTATTTTTTTTATAAATTTTGATATATTATTTATGAAAAAAATAAGTTGGCCTGGCGTCTGTGACGTCAGGCGAACGTCTCGTGTTTCCGTATAGTATAAAACTCGAGGAGCTCTACATTCTCAGCTTTGAAAAGGGCCGAGGCAGAATACAGAGGCCCTTTTCAAAGCTAAGAATGTGGAGCTACGAGGGTTTCAACTGACTTAAAAACCATCAGACTATAATGAGGATCCCACATAATCTACTGCTCGGTCACACCTGGCTGATTATAGCTTCACAGGCCTACCATGATAATTGTATTTGATCAACAATAACCATTCCCAGTTTAGAATGTAGTGGTCAAACAAAGAACATAATGTAGGCCTAGAGGTGTGTTTTAACCCTTTCAATCCTGAATTTACTACTGTCATCTTCATCCACTACAAGCCGCGAATTGCTGTCGCAATTCTCGACTTGTAGTGGATGAAGATGATTTGATGTGGGTGGAAAAGTGAAGAAAATTGCCATGTATTGGTAAACCAGTTTCATGGAAATTTCCATTCTAAAACCCGTAGTTGTTGGAAAATGTAGTCTGTTTTCAGGATCTAAAATGATGCTTTAATGCATCGTGAGGGCTTAAAGGGTTAATTGGTGGTACACTGACCTGCATCGATCTACCATTGCCACGAATACTGTGACCACGGGGCCCACACAGGAGAACAAAGCAGGAAGCAGGGTGGACAGCCAGATATACGCCCAGAATGACATATTATATGAGCCGGAAAGACCAACAATTCCTGTATAACATAGTAAGTAAAAAATATGATATGCAAACGGTGTTCATTTGAGTGCGATATGGAAAAATACAGCACTCGTCCAATCAATAAGGTGTGAGCCTTTAGGCGAACATGTTATTAATTGGGCATGTGGATTTATTCTAGAGTGGACAGCCAGATATACGCCCAGAATGACATGTTATATGAGCTGGAAAGACCAACAATTCCTGTATAACATAGTAAGTAAAAAATATATAAAAGAGAAGATTTTGTGGGGAATAAGTATCAACCTTTACACAGCTAATCATAACCACAGTCGTTTTAATTCATTTTATGTCAAGGAGAAAGAACGAAATTCGATAGATTCGTAGATCCGAATGTACGAGGCGCGAAGCGCCGAGTATATTCGGATCTACAAATCTATTGTAATTGAGTTATTTCTTCGACTTAAAATACACAGAATATGTGCACATGTTCCAAGATTTTGCATGGAAAACCTCAATATCATTGTCAGTATGGCTAAACCATGCCATATTATGAATGTCTTTAATGGCCAAACCCGTATATTGTGCCAGTACAAAATAAGTGTAAGTTCATAAATCCGAATCTACTGTTTTACCAATAGACTGACGGCATGGGTGTATTTTAATAGCCCATTAAATCATTGTTATTTGGAAGAAAAAGTGTGTCTTAAAATACACATATATGAGTTATTTGCACTCACTGTGTCTCGCTACCGCGATCCAAAACGTCAAGTGAGTGAATATTTAAATAAATTAAGGGCGATAAGTACCACTAACCTGTGGATCCGATGAGAAGGCACGGGAAAGCGTTGACCAGGACAATGCTGGTGGACATGGATGAATACTCTGTGAGCTCGTCACTGTCATCCCAGAAGGGCCGCTCAGATTTCTTAGCTTCCAGAACCAAGTCTTTTGCCATCCGCATGTGACTCACGAATCCGAATATAGCAAAAACCGCACATATAATAAGTGATGTTAAGTTGAAACCAACAATCACTGTGGCCAGATAAGCAAACAAGCCAGCACTCGGCTGCTTGGTGGTTTCAGTTTGATAAGCCAGGGAATCACTGAGGACGAGTCTCAGGGGGCTGCATAGTTCATCCATGCCTTCGTTGCGTTTTTGGCGATAAACCACGAAGAAGAGGGCAGCAACGAGCATTGATAAAATGGAAAAAACTGGAATGGTGTTCAGCGGGCTATATATAGCATGTTTTTTAACACTGTTAGCTAGGCCCCGTATACTTATTTACTATCCGCGAGGATCGATTTTTTAAGTCTTTAGAAGTCTGGGCATGCCTGGGGGGGGGGGGGGGAATTAAATCTCCTAGATATACCCGGAATCCATTATTGTGTGAGTGACGGAAAAACACTCTCAACAATCTCACCCTCGTCCTCACATCATCATTTGTACATCATGCAAAGACATAAAACAATAATTACCTACAAGTACTAAAATACACCGGTGACGTCAGTGTATTGGTAAAACGGTAGATTTGGATCAACAAATCTACTTTTATTTTAGGTCGGACACAATAGACGGGTTTTACCATGACACTGCATAACATGCATGGCTAATGTTTCACTTTTTAACAAGCTAAATATAAATTGTGTTCTAAATTTTGTCTATGTCAAATCTTGAGATGTACCTATTTCGTGTATTTTAAGTCGAAGAAAGAACACAATTACAATAGATTATTAAATCCGAATATACTCATTCGGATCTACGAATCCATCGAATTCCGTCCTTTTCTCCTTGACATACTACTATTTATGTCAAGGAGAAAAAAAGAGATTTGATAGATTCGTAGATCCGAATGTACGAGGCGCGCAGCAAAAATGAACATTACTTATGCAGCTATGCAGTGGCATGGTGAAACCTGTATATTGTGTCCGACCTAAAATAACAGTAGATTCGTAAATCCGAATCTACTGTTTTAAAAATAGACTTACGTCACCGGTGTATTTTAAAGGGACATGCCCAGGTTTAAAATCATCAAAAAATCGATGATTTTATTTTAGCCTTATAATATGACCATATGATGTAAACATGTCCATAGACTAGAACTGTAAAAGTTTTTTTTTAATTTTTGTCTTGCGCATTCACCAGTTAGGCTACATATAGAGATGACATTCCTGATTTCTAATTATTGACAACCATGTCAAAAATACGAAATGCGGGAATTTCGTCTCTATATCTAGCCTAACTGGTAAGTGTGCAGCACAACAATTAAAAAAAAAATTGCAGTTCTAGTCTATGGACATGTTTACATCATATGGTCATTATTAAGAAGCCAAAATAAAATCACCGATTTTTTGATGATTTTAGACTTGGGCACGTTCCTTTAATAATACATATTACTCTTATATCAAATAGTTAGAGTAGTGAGCTGTAGCCTAATCTGTGTGGTTATTTATTCATACTGTCACCTTATCATTTCACTTCTAGTATGTTGGAAGAGTGATGATGAATTGCCATAATTATGCCTCAATATATTAAAGGTGTAGTCAACTGTTAAAATACGCGGGACAAAAGCGCTTATATTGATGTCAATGCTGTTTTTTCATGCGTGTATTTACAAACCAATCACAGTGATGTGTTACTATGACAATAGCGAGTGTTTTGCAGGTGTTATTGTTATTTGAAGCCTGAATCGTGGTCTAATCTCACGGAGATGGTTTCAAATGACCATAACGCCGAGAAAACACTCTGTATTACTATTATACCAGCCTACTATAGCAGTTACCAGCTCGTTACCAAAATCAGGGGAGTAGCTAGCCGTACACAGATGGATTTTAAAAATAAAAATCTAGAAAGGGTCACAGCTCCACCCCTTCCCCCTGGATCCTTCAGCTGCTTCTCAATATGAAATCTTGACACGTGTGAAACTACTTTTTTCTATCAAGGAGAAATAACGGAATTCGATAGATTCCTAGATCCGAATGTACGAGACGCGCAGCGCCGAGAATATTCGGATCTACGAATCTATCGTAATTTGAGTTCTTTCTTTCACTTAAAATACACAAAATATGTACATTTGTTACAAGATTTCTAATAGAAAAATGCAATTTCATTTTCAGCATGGTAGGGTCTATATAATTAACCTCGAAACATTAGCCATTTCAAGTTTTAACCCGCATATTGTGCCAGTATTAAAAATAACAGTAGATTCGTAAATCAGAAACTACCGTTTTAACAATAGACTGACGTCACAGGTGTATTTTAAGCACAAATATCAAATGTTCATCAAAATGTGACAACATGGGATAAATCCAGAGAGAGTGGAGGTGGCACCTTTGAACGATTTTAATTATTTATGACTTTCAAAATGGCCGCCCAGCCCAACTATAGGAAATATAATTGTTTTCAGTTTTTGGTGTATAAATATGCATAATATCACTTTCTATTCTTGTTTAGAAGTTTGTTCGTGCATAAATCCAAGATGGCCGACACTACTGGACCACTTTAGTAGCCAAGACATTTGATATGAGGATATGACAATTATTATAATGTCAAGATGATAAATTATATTTTCACAATATAACACAATGCATAATGTCATGCTATGATATTATGATGCCAAAATTGGACACTATAATGTACGTATATCCGTTATTGATATCCAAATTAGCTGACAAAATTTACAAAATTGCTCTAAAAAACGAATAAACATACAACTAAACATACCCCTAGTTGTAAGCGGAATGCGTGATCGAGCACATTCAATATGTACCAAAAACAGTTTTAATCAGCTGGCCTATCAACCTAATATCACCTTCCTCGCTATATTGCCAAGAATTGATAGTGTCCTAATGTTGGTGTTATATCGAGGTAGAAATATATAATTTATATAATTATGTGATATTTTACGGATTGTTATAAAATTCTTTATTGATGGATGTAATTTGTTTTCCCGCCACTGGTGATGTACGCTTTGATTAAATAATTAAAACTGTGTTGTATATACAATATGTTTATTTCCGATATATTTATGTCCATGAATACATTGCATGTAAGTGTACAGATTATGTGGACAGTTATACACGTTATAAACAGCAAATGACAACATCATTCACGCAGAGATGAAGTTATCAAAACTGGAGTTCTTGATCCGAAAACATGATAATTTCGTAAAATAAAAACACAACACACATTTCGTTCCCAATAACTGCAATTTGAACGGCTGATGGAACATCTTGAAAAAGATTACAGTATTGATCAGCGGTCTAGCCCTTAAAACGCTGAAATATGTTTTAATAAACCATGGAGACCAAAGGTTTTTTTTAAATTTGAAATCATCATCAATGTCTTATTTAGCTTTTTCTCACTCATTTGAATACCTATGTTACTGTTTTTTTAACTTGACAAAACCCCTTATTGGTATGTGGCCATTAAAAATATGTTTACTCTTACAGTGCAGTACAGTCGTCAGAATTTGACGTATACATACGTCAGATTTTGACGACTAAAGTATATCCCTGCGCTCAGCGATTTAAGGGTAAAAACCTAACACATACTTTGTCGTGTATTAGCAAGGTTCCCGCGGGTCATGAAAAATCATTAAATAGAAAAAATAGGAATTAAAGTAATTTAAAAGTCAATAAATTTGATCGCTAGTCATTAAACTTCATTAAAAATGAGAAAAGTAGTGATTATATGGACTCTATGTGGGATCGTCAGTCGTCCTGTCCTAAATAATACTACCGTACTGCTAGTGTTGAAGTCACTGTCGCCTATCATTATTGTCGGTAGGTGCATGCAGTATGCTTCCAGGGCTAGATGTTATTGTGCGTTTAAAATACGACAAAAAGGTATACGTACACAAGTATAATTTTTTTATTTTCGTCAGTAAAAAGTCATTACATTTTGAGTGAAAAAGTCATTAAAAGTCAATATGTTTAAGAAAAGTAGACCCACAGAAACCTTGATTGGGGATGGGTCATTAACAAATGTACATACAAGCAAGCAATATCAAAACTTCAGCCAACATCATAAATACACTATCACACGTATTATATGCATAGCACAACACTGTGTCATGTCAAAGCAACAGTTGTGATTTGACAGTCAGTATTTTTTGTTCTTTTCAAACGTCAATTTCTGCCTTTTAAGGACCTGATTGGTGACGATTATGCATGTCTTTGTTTATCACAACACCATAGCAGTGTTCATGTGTTGTTGTTTTGAAAACTGATAAAAAGTGATGTATTTTATGTTGGTGGAATATCCGTGAAGGGGATCATCACAAAACTTCGCTATTGAATGTGGCAGATGACGGTCTTTGCGCCAGCGCGGACCTCATAGTAAGCCAGTTTGATGCCACACACATTGAAAATCTGTGCTGGCCCCTTGTTGTGTCTGCTCATGTTGCCCAGTATCTTCTATCATTGTGTCTACCATCCCGATTACTGTTAATGTGTTGCATACACATAGTCTCAGTCTGGTAGTACGCCAACTTTGATAATAAGTTTGCACGTAAGCCCAAACGTGAAAACCCAGTTATTTTAATAATATTCTACATTCACCGTCCAGCAGTGATCAATCTTGGATTTTAGACCAACGTTCTCCCTGTTACCGTTTTTTTTATCTGAGGTCTCCACAGGGGTGGATACAGAGAGGGTGTTTGCCTGCCTTATAAATGTTGGCTCATTAACGCTCAATTTAACCCTTCAAGCCCTCACGATGCATTATAACATCATTTTACTTCCCCGAAAACAAACTTGATTTTCCTACAACCAAGGGTTTTAGAACGAAAAATTCCATGAAACTGGTTTACCAATACATAGCAATGTTCTTCAATTTTTAAACCACATCACAGCATTTTCATCCATTACAAGTCGAGAATTGCGACAGCAATTCGCGGCTTGTAGCAGATGAAGATGACAATGGTAAACTCAGGCTTGAAAGGGTTAACCCTTGCAACGCTGAAGTATTTTTGTATAAACAATGGAGACCAAAGGTTTTTTTTTAATTTGGAACAACTTTTTATAAATGTCTTGGTTAGCTTTTTTCCGGTTCATTTGAATAGCTATATTATGGGTCTATGGCCATTATAAATATTTTAATTCTCTCAGTGCGAGGACCGTCTTTATACATCACAATCTGACATCTGCAGACCGTCTTTATACAGACGTCAGATTCTGACGTATAAAGACAGTCCCAGCGCTGAATAGATTATATGTAAAGAGCTGAAATATTTTTTTTTAAAACAAGAGCAATCACAATTTTTCATTCCTTTGAAGCTGGAATCAGTGACGCAATTAGCAGCTTCAAATTAAGAAAAATGCGAAAAATAAACATCTTGAAAAATAAAAACTCTGTATCCGCCCCTGATTCCGAACTCGTACTCAGAGCATTCGCATAGAAATAGTATTATCCTTTCGTAATACAAATGACGGCAGACGAAAGGAGAGGACTTTTTTAACTGGGGGTGTTCTGAGCTGGTTGACCTGCGCTGTGACGTGGTCCATTAGACTTTGGAGCAGTTGACCATACAGGTCAATGTCTCTCTTCTTTCTCCATTCATGCACGTCTGTCTTCGGGTATTCGATCATCACGACCAGTTCTGCTTCATTGATGCCACCCTGGAAAACACACAATGAAATGCAATCCTTCACCATTAACTCTTCCTTTACCGACTCCTCCCTGTTAAAACTACCCCCAGAAACTGATTTATTTTTAATGAGGACCCCTGAGGTAGCCCCTGGGCACAATACAGGTTATAGCCATGCGCATGCGCACATCACACAAATTAAAAATACTAGAGAACATTGCGTCCATGTCACTGACCATTCTGCCTGGCGATTTTCAACCCCACATACAATGAAATGTATCTCCATTACAATCGATGCATGTACACATGTGGATTTCGCATAAATACGAATTTGGTAAAGGAAGAGTTAAAGGGACTGGCCCAGGCTAAAATCATTAAAAAAATCGGTGATTTTATTTCGGCTTCTTAATATGACCATATGATGTACACATGTCCATAGACTAGAACTGCAAAAGTTGTTAAATTTTTCTGCTGCGCATTCACCAGTTAGGCTAGATATAGAGACGAAATTTCCGTAATTCCTATTTTTGACATGGTTGTCCATAATTCGACATCAGAAATTTCGTCTCTATATCTAGCCTACTGGTAAATGCGCAGCAGAAAAATTAAAAACTTTTGCAGTTCTAGTCTATATATGGACATGTTTACATCATATGGTCATATTAAGAAGCCAAAATAAAATCACCGATTTTTTTTATGAATTTAGCCTGGGCCAGTCCCTTTAAAGCGCTGACATATTTCTGTATAAACCATGGAGATCAAAGGGATTTTTCAATTTGAAATCATCATAAATGTCTTAGTCAGCTCTTTTCACTTCATTTGAATATCTATGTTATGGGTCTACGGCTATTATAAATAGTTTGATTCTTACAGCGCGGGGATCTACGAAATAGATTAAATTTTTTGAGTTATTTAATAATTGAGTTATTTTGAGTTATTTAATTTGTTACTCACACATAGTGGCACCACAAGCAGGATGAAGTTGGTGGTGATGTTATCACAAACCATGCCTTGATCGTGGATCTGTTTGATTGACCGGCCCACAGAATGGCTGAGATGAAGCAGCTCCTGACAAGTTAATTCACCCCCCTTATCCAGGTACGTAGACAGACGCTGGTACTTCTTGCGCATGTGACGAGACAGAATGTTGCTTCGGGCTATGTTGAATTTGCAGCCTGAAAAAACACAATGATACTGAATTTTAAGCAAATTTTATGGTCATTTTTCAATATCATGATCCATGAATAGAAATGATAGAACACACATTTGGGCAAAATGAGCGTATTATTTATATTTATAGATTTACCACTTATTTACCTCGTTTTTGTAGATACCAAGCAATTTCTGTTCGGTCTTGTCTGAAAATGAAAACAAAACGTTGATGCATAAACAGTTCAAGAAAGATATAATAGACACGATTGCGTTTTATAAGTGAATAAATACACTTAGGACCTAGTCATATTAATGTTTGTATTTTTTTTTTATAAATTTTGATATATTAATTATAAAAAAAATAAGTTGGCCTGGCGTCTGTGACGTCAGGCTAACGTCTCGTGTTTCCGTATGGTATAAAACCCGAGGAGCTTTACATTCTTAGCTTTGAAAAGGGTCGAGGCAGAATACAGAGGCCCTTTTCAAAGCTAAGAATGTGGAGCTACGAGGGTTTCAACTGACTTAAAACACATCAGACCATAATGAGGATCCCACATAATCTACAGCTCGGTCACACCTGACTGATTATAGCTTCACAGGCCTACCATGATAATTTTACTTGATCAACAATAGCTCTCCATTCCCAGTTTAGAATGTAGTGGTCAAACAAAGAACATAATGTAGGCCTAGAGGTGTGTTTTAACCCTTTCAATCCTGAATTTACTACTGTCATCTTCATCCACTACAAGCCGCGAATTGCTGTCGCAATTCTCGACTTGTAGTGGATGAAGATGATTTGATGTGGGTGGAAAAGTGAAGAAAATTGCCATGTATTGGTAAACCAGTTTCATGGAAATTTCCACTCTAAAACCCGTAGTTGTTGGAAAATGTAGTCTGTTTTCAGGATCTAAAATGATGCTTTAATGCATAGTGAGGGCTTAAAGGGTTAATTGGTGGTACACTGACCTGCATCGATCTACCATTGCCACGAATACTGTGACCACGGGGCCCACACAGGAGAACAAAGCAGGAAGCAGGGTGGACAGCCAGATATACGCCCAGAATGACATGTTATATGAGCCGGAAAGACCAACAATTCCTGTATAACATATCAAATAAAAAATATATAAAAAGGTGTTTCTGCGGGGAATAAGTATCAACCTTTACACAGCTAAACACAACTACCGTCGTTTTTATTCATTTTATGTTAAGGAGAAAGACCAAAATTCGATAGATTCGTACATACATGTAGATCCGAATGTACGAGGCGCGAAGCGCCGAGTATATTCGGATCTACAAATCTATTGTAATTGAGTTCTTTTTTTGACTTAAAATACACATATTATGTGCAGATGTTACAATATTTGGCATAGAAAACCTCAATATCATTGTCAGTATGGCTAAACCATGACATATTATGAATGTCTTGAATGGCCAAGCCCGTATACTGTGCCAGTATAACAGTAATAACAAATAACAGTAAGTTCATAAATCCGAATCTCCTGTTTTACCAATAGACTGACGGCATGGGTGTATTTTAATAGCCCATTAAATAATTGTTATTGGGGGGGGGGATGTTTATCTCAAAATAAACATATATGACTTATTTCCACTCATTGTGTCTCGCTACCGCGATCCAAAACGCCAAGTGAGTGAAGATTTAAATAAATTGACTTAGGGGGATTAATACCAAGGTACCACTAACCTGTGGATCCAATGAGAAGACACGGGAAAGCGTTGACCAGGACAATGCTGGTGGACATGGATGAATACTCTGTGAGCTCGTCACTGTCATCCCAGAAGGGCCGCTCAGATTTCTTAGCTTCCAGAACCAAGTCTTTTGCCATCCGCATGTGACTCACGAATCCGAATATAGCAAAAACCGCACATATAATGAGTGATGTTAAGTTGAAACCAACAATCACTGTGGCCAAGTAAGCAGACAGGCCAGCACTCGGCTGCTTGGTGGTTTCAGTTTGATGCGCCAGGGAATCACTGAGGACGAGTCTCAGGGGGCTGCATAGTTCATCCATGCCTTCGTTGCGTTTTTGGCGATAAACCACGAAGAAGAGGGCAGCAACGAGCATTGATAAAATGGAAAAAACTGGAATGGTGTTCAGCGGGCTGAGCTTGCTCCAGAAGGTCTGTTTTGTTTTGTCTTGCTGGAATATTAGTACAAAGTTCACGAAAGAGATGAAAGGCAGTGCTACACAAAAGTAGTTGTTGTTGAATAAGAATAGGAACGGCAGCGACTTGCAAAGCGTGGACTGCAACCATTGTCCTGTTCGCACAGCTTCTGTGTAGGAGCTCGCGCTGCTATTGTATTTTTCTGTTGCCATCACTAGCAAAAATGCGTACACGCAGCGTACCATGTTCGCAATGTGAAAGTTGATGGTAATTGCTAAATGTAAGCGTTCCGTCTTATGACGACGACAGTCAATGAGCATCCCAACCAGATTGGTGAAAAGTCCAAGTCCTCCAAAGATGAGCAGCGTGATCCTGACGTCACTTCTGATGGTTTTATGGCATGATGAGAGTTTGCTGGACCAGAACTGGCTACACGAGTCATAGAGTAGCTTGCTCATGACACAGCAGGTGACAGTATTAATCTGGATGTCTATCACTGGGCCACTTTCAAACAGCTTCATCTCATTTATCACCATCTCAATCGGGTTATCTCGAAGGATCAGCCGCTTCAAAGACAGCAGGTTGTTAAAGTTTTCCTTGGAGATTATAGTCAGGTGATTATGGCTGATATCCAGGATGCGGAGGTTTATCAGGGAACTGACCTGTAGCTGGGACGATTTGATTACATTGCAAGACGCATTCACCAGATACAGGTAGTACAGTGAAAACAGTGATACTCGAGAGAGCATGTTATCTGATATATCCAAGTACCGTACCGATTTTGATGGCAAATACGATTCAAGGAATTCACGATCTTCTGTCTCTGTTGGGACATAGGGGACACATTCTGTCGTCAGGAGCTCAAACTTACAGAGAGGATAGCTCACTTTTTCAAAGCAGAATTTTTCGTCATCGCCCAGTGGACAGTGAACAATGTCATCGCATTGATAAGTTGAGTTGATGCAGACGTCACCTCCTCTGCACAAAAAGCTGTGGCTGCCACAGTGATCTGAAAAAAAAACGAATTCAACGAAACTCTTAAAGCGCTGAAATTTTTTTGTTTTAATCAAGAAACCAAAGGTTTTTTTTCAATTTGATATCATCATAAATGTCTTAGTTAGCTTTTACGACTTTATTTGAATACCTATGTTATGGGTCTACTTTTAAAATATTTTACTCTTTCAAAGCAATGAATGGTGTGTATATAAAAATTACCATTATTACCATTGACATAAAAAAATTAATTTTATCACTACTGACATAAAGATGAAGATCGCGCGTAGCAATGAATGCAGTATAATGCGGAATGTGCACTGGATATGCAGTAAGTGACCAGCACGCATACACGTGTATATAAATATTATTATTATTATTATTATTATTATTACTATTATTTTTAATATTATTATATTATATCTTTATATATTTATGTTAACCAACTATTAATTATTTATGTCATATCTCTTTAGGCGACGATATGTTAGGCCTACATATATATCGTCATCACTTTAAATCAATTTTTCAGTTTCGGAATCTGGAGTCTGTTGGCGTAAGATTCTCAAGACTCAAGTCGATCCCCTTACTATAAGAGCAGGGCTCGAAATAAGGCCTTTCCTCCAGTCCGGTACTGCCAAAGAATGTGCAGTAATGGTAAAATTTGTCATTAGCCATTCCGATGAACTGGTAAATTTTACCCCTGAAGAGTAAAAAATATTTTCAATGGCCGTAGACTCATACCATAGGTATTCGATTGAATCAGAAAGAGCTAACTAGGACTTTCTGATAATTTCAAATTGAAAATAACCAATTTGTCTCCCTGGCTTATACAAAAATATTTCAGCGCTGTCAGGGTTAACCCTTTAACCGCCGGTGCCGCATATATTCGGGTTTTCATTTTTTATTAGCATCACATTTTAAATATGTTAAAGATAAAATGTGACATCAACCAGCAAGATTTGAAAAGATTTGACCTCCATTTTGTCAAATCTCAATAATTTTAACTCAATTGAAGTTGTGGATCGCGTCAGCGAGACACAACTTCAATTGGGTGAAAATTCAAATTGAATAATTTGGCGGTTAAAGGGTAAAGGGTTAAGATGAATGCATCTAAAGCATAATAACAAACAAACTCACCAGAATTAGCCGCGCACATACTGCTCTCGTCGGCTTTATTGTAGCAATCATCAGCACCATTACATACGAGGGAGTTGTCAATACAGTTGTCTGAATCACATGTGAAGTAGTCCTTCTCGGGGCAGGTCTGATTTGCTAAAAAAAATCTTTTTTGGAATAAATACAGTTAATAATTACAGTAATAAATCATGGCTAAAAAATCAAACAAATGACAAAATTTAAGGATCTTTACCCCCTACAACGCTGAAATACTTTATATAAACCATGTAGGGCTTAGACCAAAATGGTTTTTTTTCAATTTAAAATCACCATAAATGTCTTAGTTAGCTCTTTCCGCCTCATTTCAATACTTATGTCATTTGAATACCAGACGATATGTTTACGTCGTTTACAAATACTAGATTCTGACATGTAAAATATAGACAATATTCCTGATTTTGGACAACTATGTCAAAGATAAGAAATACGGGAATTTCGTCTCTATATCTGGCCTAACTGGTAAATGCGCAGCATAAAAATTAAAAAAAAATTGCAGTTCAAGTATATGGACATGTTTACATCATATGGTCATATTAAGAAGCCAAAATAAAATCACCTTTAATAAACATAATAACATTTTTGAAGTATTAATTCAAACAGCGAAAGTAACTTTACCCCTTAAAGAGCTGATTTTTTTTTGCAAAATCCATGGAGACCAAAGGGTTTATTTCAATTTGAAATCATCATAAATGTCTTAGTCAGCTTTCTCTGATTCATTTGAATACCTATCTTATGGGTCTACGGCCATTATGAAGATTTTGTCTCTTACAGCGCGGGGATCGACTTTAGTCGTCAGAATCTGACGTCTACAGACGTCAGATTTTGACGACTAAAGTCGGTTCCCGCGCTGTAAAGGTCAAAATGAGTAACGTTACAGAATGATTTTATAGTGCCGCTTTGGTGTGACACATACATAGCTAATTATAGGCCTACATATAGACCGGCTTCAGATGGAATGGACATTAATGACATATGTTTTTTTTAATCCTTCTGATGTGTGTGAACATAAAAAATCAGGTGAACGGGCATCTTCGGCTGCGTTTGGCAAAAATAGGCTAATATATTCAAAATGGCCGCCGAATTATCAAATTTGTGAAAAAAATGATATATTGGCCAAAAACATTAATTGATATATGACTGAAGCCATAATATACCCTTGTCGAACTTGCATCAACATGTTTTTATTATAACAGACCAAAAAAACTAAATGGCTGCTGAAATACGGAAAAAATAGCGGCCAAAATGGCTGAAATTGTAGGGGAAAATGTGTACTGGTTATGTTATGGCTGTCAGTAAGGTGTCACCCGGAAGGGGAATTTAAGCCACTATTATTTTCACATAGCTGGACTACTCAGAGGCCAGAATCAACGCGTTGATCAGTTAACTTCCAGTCTAATATCACTGTGAAATATTCCAGTGTGATTATTGTCAAATTCATAGATTTGTAAGTATGCTTTGATAAATATTTTTCAAGCATTTTCAAGGGTTTCAAGTTCCTATGCGAACCATGAATAATACAAACTTAACTCTTACAGTGCTGACATATTTTTTGTATAAACCATGGAGACCAAAGGGTTTTTTCAATTTGAAATCATCATAAATGTCTTAGTTAGCTTATTTCGCTTCATTTGAATACATATGTTGTGGGTCTACGGCCATTGCATGTAATAATATTTTATTTCTTACAGTGCGGGGATCGAATTTAGACGTCAGATTCTGACGTCTAAAGTCGAACACCGCGCTGTAATGGTTAAACCTAATCTTGGTCTGAGTAATTTTATTAACTCTTTGACCGCCAAATTATTCAATCTGAATTTTCACCCACTTGAAGTTGTGTCTCGCTGACGCGATCCACAACTTCTAGTGAGTGAAAAATATTCAGATTTGGCAAAATGGAGGTCAACTGTTTTCAAATATTGCTGATTGATGTCACATTTTATCTCTGTAACATGTTTAAAAGGTGGTACTTAATGTGGTAATAAAAAATGGAAACCCGAACATATGCGACACCGGCGGTTTAAGGGTTAAATACAGACTCGTTGAAAGAATGGTAACCTCACTCCGTAAATAAAACTGTTATAGAACACCACATAGTTTTTGATCATGTCTACCAAAAAATATAAACTTGTCCAGTGCAGTAACAAGTATTTAGTTTGTTGTTGCTGGTGTAAAATCATTAACATAAAGTATTTCAAACATAAAAAAAGAATTCAATGACTGTTGATGCACCTAGCTGGGCTGGAATTTGTAACAATTTAATTACCCTACAGATCTCAAAATAAAGAGAAAAATGACAGTAGGTTATAAATGCGTTATACGTTGTCTATTTCATATGTTTTATAACATAATATAATATGCTGATGGCAGCCCACCTATCAAGTTTATGACTTATTGTGTTGGTGGAGCAATACTTCATACCCCAACATCTAGGTCCGCGAATCAATTTTAAATGTATTTGATAAATATCCTACCACACCAGAGACTAGACGTTGAGCCTATGTTGGTTTATTGTTGGCCCACAGTCTGCGACGCTTGCCCAATATTAAAGCAACATTGGGTCAACATCTTGTGTTTGCGGGGTGTACAGACCTTAATATAATCGAATATACTTTTTAATTAGTAAAGAACATTTGGTAAATTACTTTCTGAACTGATCAGTTCATCATATATTTCAATATGTAAATGTACCTATTTTGTCATAAGTTTTAAAAACATTCGTCATTTGAAGCTGGAAATTGCGTCAGCAATTCCATCTTCAAATGACGAAATTTAGCGACGAACACCTCGACAACACAGTGGTAATTTGTCAACAATACCACAACTCAAGGGCTTAATCTGTGAACAATTCAACGGCACAGGGGGTTAAAATGTAAAAAATTCTGCAGCAAAGGAGTTAATCTGTAAACAATTAAATAGCAAAGGGGGTTAATCTGTAAACAGTACAACAGCACAGGGGGTTAATATGTAAACAATTCAGCAGCACATGGGTTAATCTGTAAACAATTCAGCAGCACATGGGTTAATCAGTACACAATACAACAACACAAGGGGTTAATCTGTAAGCATTACAACGGCACAGGGGGTTAATCTGTAAACAATACAACGGCAAAGGAGGTTAATCAGTAAACAATACAGCGGCACAAGGGGTTATTCTGTAAACAATACAGCGGCACAAGGGGTTAATCTGTAAACAATACAACGGCACAAGGGGTTATTCTGTAAACAATACAACGGCACAAGGGGTTATTCTGTAAACAATACAACGGCACAGGGGGTTAATCTGTAAACAATACAACGGCACAAGGGATTAATATGTAAACAATACAAAGGCACATGGATTAATATGTAAACAATTCAGCGGCAAAGGAGGTTAATCAGTAAACAATTCAACGGCACAAGGGGTTATTCTGTAAACAATTCAACGGCACAGGGGGTCAATCTGTAAACAATTTAACAGCACATGGGATTAATCTGTAAACAATTCAACGGCACAGGGGTTAATCTGTAAACAATTCAACGGCACAGGGGGTAATCAATCAATTCAACTGCACAGGGGTTAATCCTTACAACGCTGAAATATTTTTGTATAAGCCATGAAAACCGAAGAGCTTTTTTCAATTTGAAATCAGCATAAATATCCTAATTAGCTCTTTCTGCTTCATTTGAATACCCATGTTATGGGTGTACG
Source organism: Flabesymbios commensalis (assembly GCA_964017125.1). Classification (NCBI taxonomy): domain Eukaryota; kingdom Metazoa; phylum Annelida; class Polychaeta; order Terebellida; family Flabelligeridae; genus Flabesymbios; species Flabesymbios commensalis. The sequence continues at coordinate 9,085,879 of OZ024903.1, read as the reverse complement.
GACCGTTATATTTCCTAGTGTGGGGATCGTCTCTATAAGGGTTGATATGTAAAGCATATTTAGCAACATAGAATACTAACAGCACGACCTGTTTCTGCCGGTATCATCCAGAAAGGTGTCGCATATTTCCTGTCCGGCGATCCGGGGGTCTGCAATCAAAAAGCAACAAAACATCAGATAGGGAAAAGGTGTTCATTAGAATGCGATATGGCAAAATACACCACTGGTGAGGGTGAAGGCGAACACCTTAACCCTTTGACTTCCAGGCCGGGGTGCATGCCAGGATCCAGATATACTGGTGTAGGAGTTCTATTTTTCGTCATTTGAAGCTGGAATTGCTAACGCAATTTCCAGCTTCAAATGACGAAAAATACATAAATGTAGTATATATTTGACGAAAATTTGTGTCATTTTATGGTTACGTTCATTGACGAATGACGACGGAAATTTCCGTCATGTATGGTAGTGAAATGGGTAATAATTTGACATGCGCTTTATTTATCCATATCGCACGAAATGAACAATGTTTGTATTTTGTCATACGATCAAGTCACACATGTCATCATATATTGCCGTTCTACCACAACAAGAGTGCTATCAACTATGCCATGACATGATAAATTAAAGCAGAAGATAATATAACTATCCTATTGTTGAAATGAATATATAAAGTTATTATTGAAGGATAAAATATTATTTGGTTGTATTTTGAATGATCACAAAAGTATCAGACACTGTAATTGGGTCACTCCTTTGGGAAAACCTTAGGTCTTATAGTTCAGAAAACGTCTGGTAAATTGATATTAGTTGTATATAAAATGTATTTAGAAATCAAATCGTGAGGCAACCGATGGAAACTTTCTAGTGATTTTCCACGGGAAATCTACATGTTCTTTCTCATGTCATGTCGTATTCATCTGTATTCGATTAGTATTCATGTGTATTCAGTATTCATAAAAAAATATGAATACAAGTATTCGTATTGTATTCAAATACTTTTTAAAAAGATCTGTATCCATGAGTACTTTTTGAATACATTTTGAATACATGTCATATATCACAGAAATACCCCAAGTTGTTTTTATTTTTTTCCCAGTTACTAATCAAATAGGAATAAATAATGGTAACTTAGGCCTCCTATTATTTATGTTTATGGGTATATAAGCTTGGTACGATTAATAATATATCGCAGGGCATTGGGAGTGGGTGCGAGGCATTCCTGTCACACTGGTCTAACTCATAACCTCCAGAGAAATCTCGCGAACTTAACACCACTAGTCAGTTTAAGTGTCAACGGTTTTTACAAAGCGATTAGTGGATTAGTGTAACTATGGGAATTTTTAAACAGGCACAACTAATTTATTTGTTTCTCCTTGCTGTGATCTTACACACGCAAAACATTGGACAGCTAAGTTGTGAAAAAGAGCAATTGACCAAATATTTCTGTGTCTTAACAGTAATACAACCGATGTGTCTATACGGTGCAACGTTGGTTTACTGTTGGCCCACCGTCAACGACACTGTCCCAACAGTAATCCAACGTTGGGCCAACGTCTCATGTTTGCTGGGGACTGGTGATTTTATTGGCTAATAAAAAGTATTAAAAACGACTTTAGTCGCGATTAGCGGTGAAAGGGTTAACATTATTAAATGACAAATGTTTTTTAAGTAACTTTCAGCCATATAATTTATTTTTTCATATACATCATATGTTTTTTTTATAAAATCGGTAATCTACTTTTATGTGCCAAAATGGATTATGTAACTTTCACCCATATATGTTCTCATTTACATTATTTGTTTTTTATAAGTATTTTTCTACATAATCCTTAATATTTTTTTTTACATTACATGTTAATTTCCTGCCAGCCAACCTGCTTATTTTAGCTGTTATATTTATTGTTTATTTTATATGTGGCTTGTACTAGCTCGTTAGAGCTAATGTTATATGTTTTTATGTGCGACTTAAAAAATAAATCTTATCTTTGGTGCTTGTAGGGATATTGTTAACCCTTTGCCTGCTAATTACGAATAATCACGACGATAGTCGTTTTTAAAATGTTTTATTAGGCAATCAACCCTTTAAGCCCTTAAGATGCATTAGGACATCATTTTACATCCCTGAAAACAGACTTTATTTTCCTACAACTAAGGGCAACTATATGTGGCAATTTTCTTGAATTTTTCATACACCTTAAGTCATCTTCACCCACTACAAGTCGAGAATTGCGGCAGCAATTCGCGGCTTGTAGTGAATGAAGATGACAATGGTAAATTCAGGCCTGAAAAGGTTAAACAACAGTTATTGGGAATGAAATGACTCTTTAAACATCAAGATTTGTAAATGCTTGGTATCAAATTAAACAAATATGAATAGTTTTCAACCACTTGAGGTTGTGGATCGCGGTAGCGAGACACAACCTCAAGTGGTTGATAAATTTAATAGATTAACTTAGCATGATAAAAGGCTTAGCAATCGTTGACATAGTACCCTTGTGGTGATTACAAGGTAAGTCTATCTGTTTATCCTCACAGTCCAAGCATTTGCTCCCTCGCTCACATGTGTATGCATCATGAACGCTTTGACACCCGCCTGCACCGCATTCCGGAAAACCTGCCATGAAAATACACAACAATATCACATGTTAAATACACTAGCATACTTCATATTTGCGGGTATTCACTTTGTCCCTAACCTAATTTGCACGTTTTCGCGGTTTCTACCGCTACCATGCAACTGCCACCCAACTTCACAAGAACAATATTCATGAAATTTCACACACACTATTTTCCATTCATGTCGTGACTACCCTGAACGTTTCGCGAAGTATTTAGAAAGTTAGACCATTTCACATGTAGTAAAGAAATACAAATGTTGCCCTCTATAAACCCATTAGCTGCGTCTTGGAATTTTATTACATGTCAAATAGTCTAACTTCTAGAATGTTGCGAAATTTTCAGGGTAGTCACAAAAATTGGTTGAGAATTGACTGAGATATCCGTAAAATTCAATAATCCTGGTTGATGAATTTAATGTGAGTCTGACTATAGTCACTTGGTAGTCT
>OZ024903.1:9022814-9080314 GCA_964017125.1 Flabesymbios commensalis | reverse complement strand
TCTACAACATATAGATAATGATAAAGGTGCTGGTTTAAAGTCTGGTATCAAGTCTGAAGACTCACTAGTCGACTTTTCATTTTAGCACCCTGGTCACTGGACATGTTCATTTGTGTCATTTCAACTCCACGGGGAGTCCTGCAGCTATTTCGGCACCTTGGCCGGCCCCGATGGCTCATTCGTATCGGCTGGGGCTTGTAATCTGGAGGTACCAGGTTCGAATCCCGGTCGGGTCGGATATTTGTCATCGTGGTTGTGCATATAGTGTTCCAAACTGTTCAAAGGCCTGGAGTGTACAGTGCTGCCTATGGTACTGTGCACTATAAAGAACCCTTGAAGTCATTCGAAATAAGAGTAGGGCATAGTCCCGGTTTCGGGCTTCCTTCTGTCGCGATATTGCCATGATTATGATTATGATTACATGTGCTCTATTACATACAATTCATTACTATTACCATTACCTTGAAATAACTATATTACTGGTACTATTACTAATAATATTATTAATACTAAAAAAGGAGTTCCCGAACTCCGAAGCAAGGCTTTAGTCTGTTTGGGTGCTATAGACAAAAAATCAGTGTATTGTTCTTCCTCATGTCCAGAATCATAAATGTCCAAGATATAATTAAGGAAAGATCCAAGGAGACAAGTTCAAAAATATAATCGACGTGTATTCCTCCCATCACCATCGCCGGTGCTGCCTAACATTTATTCAATACTTGCCTACATGTACCTCCTACGGAGGATGTAGGCATACCCACCAAATTACGGTTTAATGTATGGCCAGCATTGCAGCCCATTGCTAGATCAATCCCGGTAAATTGTCTGGGACGCTGGCCCAACACTAAACTATCACCCGGTCTATTGTATACTTTGCGCAAACACGTGGCATTCAACCAATGCTGTATCAATGTTGATCCACATCCCTCGCTAGAAACACCAGATAACACGATACATTGGCCCAATGCTGATGTTATGCTGGGCCACCATCTGCGAAGCTGGCCAACATTATTCCAGCCAAAACCCCTTAAGCTCTTAACCACAAATATAATCGTGACTATTTTTTTCTGAACACTTGTTAAAGACAAAATTACTCAACCTAAAGACATGAAACGTTACATCGGACATGTTCACAAGGACCGGTGTACAGAAAATGTGAACCGTTTCCCACACACAGCACCCCTCTTTCCCCTAAATAGAACACAAACTCAGGCAAAAAAAACTTAATAGGATACCGGCCGTAGGCCGGTATTAATTTGGGGTCCGGGTCGTTATTCCGACAGGTCGTTATTCCGACAGGTCGATATTCCGACAGGTCGTTATTCCGACAGGTCGTTATTCCGATAAACAGGTCGTTAATTCGACAGGTCGTTATTCCGACAGGTCGATATTCCGACAGGTCGTTATTCCGACAGGTCGATATTCCGACAAACAGGTCGTTATTCCGACAGGTCGATAGTCCGACAGGTCGATAGTCTGACAAACAGGTCGATATTCCGAAAGTTCTATATTCCGACAGGTCGTTATTCCGACAAAAAAATAACAGTGATGAGAGGATTAACCACTATTAACAGCTACTGTGGTGATGAATAGCGATGAAGACCTACATCTAAAAGACTAAGGTTGTTACTGTACTTGTTAACTCTTTTCGTGCTGCATCATTCTTTGACATGTATTATCCATTTAAAGCTTGCATTGGTGATGCAAATGTTACCTTAACATGGGCGTTTAAAAGTGGACCAGTTAGGACTAATAATTTACAATCGGTGTTTTTTTTAGATCTGAACGCATTTGCCCGCACTGAAAGGGTTAACCTTGTCTACCCTGAGTTTCTGGGAGCCATTTGGGTGGTGTTTTTGAGCGTAGTGTATAGAGGCCCACACTTCTTTGTACAGCCGTGATATATAGATGCGTTCAGATCCATTGTTAAGCTTAATATGCCAACCAATGGCATAACTAAATTTATGTCAACGTATTTGATATCAAAAATTGTTTTTACAATTGCAGATGTAGGCCTATACAATTATTGTATATATTTATGTATATTCCAGCCTAATAAATAAATACATTTAATTATTATTCCCACACATTCCCCTGATTTTTCCCTGACTGCCCAGAAAATACATCACCAACTATTAAATTGAGCAAAATATTATTGAGCGACCCCCATAGTGCTCTAATGCCGTCCAAAATGCTGGTACAAATTAGCAATCTCATCAACATCAGTACTGAAACTAATAATACTATTTTCGAGGTAAAAGTATACAGTCAGAATGAATACAATCCAGAACTAATATTGATCATCTTAAAATTTCCTAACTTTGTCCTTCCTATGAGGATGGATGTATTAGCAGTGATGGAACAATTGAAGTTTTATAGCTGCGTTGCGTAAAGACAGTAGACAGTGATATGAAAATATAATTATGTTGTTGTGCCTTGAGTCACAATTATAATATTATATCTATAATATTCTTATTATAAATACTATTACTTATTATCTTGTTCATGTTCGTGACGTAGGATAGCTCATTGGTCGCGTGGTGGACTCGAGAGTCCGGGGGTACCTGGTTCGAGTCCCGCTGCGGCCGAAATCTTTCCTTGGTGTATACATATGCAGTGACCCAAACTTTTCAAATTCGTGGTATAATAATAGCAACCGAACGTATAACCGATTCGCGCCGCCTAAAAAAAAGTACCAAAAAAAAAAAATGTCAAAGTTGGCATGTGAACGGTCAAAAAAACTTTCAAAAAACACTTTCGTCCTGGTTGGAAACGGGCTCTTACAAACACATGAAATAATAAGCTCTTAATTTCGACGTCTGACTCAACTCTTTTGCTTAGATAGTACGATTTTTAGAATATTCACTGCCCGTAAGCAACTAATATTTAAAATCGTTTATGAAACCGTAGAAAGATTCTATTAAGTGTTTCTCTACTGCTATTAGTTGGCAAGTTATGACGTGGGCTTGTTATGAACAGCGGCCATTTTGAATTTATTTAATATGGCTGATACACAGGAACTCCAAGGACTGGATCTGGTAGCAAATCTTATGGATAGGTCGTTATCAATGCCTGATACAGACGATTGTGTTGCTGATCTGCGTCGTTTAAACCGTTATCATGTCGTATATATATTGACGAAATAACTTTACAAATATTTTTGTTTTTTAAATAATTCCCCAATCAACTGCAAAACATCATAAATCAATCCTACATATTCGAAAACCATAGAAAAGTGGTATCACATGCGTCTCTACGTCTATTAGTTTACAAGTTATGAAATGACCCTAATTTGAATGGCGGCCATCTTGGATTTGTCAAATAAAGCGCCCACGGCGAGAGTTCAGCCTGGCTCCCACGATAAATCAAAAATATTATGGCCTTAGCCATACGTGGTCCAAATTTAGTGCTTTTGGGACGATTTGAACTAATCGGGGGTAAATATCAGTTAAGCCCCCTGATTTGAATACTTATGATATGGGTCTAACACCATTATAAATATTTTTAAATCTTTTAGAGCTGAGACTGACTTTAGACGTCAGATTCTGACGTATAAAATCGGTCTCAGCGCTGAATTTGTTGTCTTATTATTGGATCACATGTATCAGACAGTTTAATTTGGCATCACATGTTCTTATGTAGATACATTTAAACAGTGTCACTGGTTAAATTTTACCATTTCTGTATGAAAAAAACACGTAAAATGCTATATTCTGAAAAAATGCAGCGTCTGAGGCATTTAAGAAATGGAGTTTCAGAATCAGCATGAAATTCTGACTAGAAACACTCTTCAAACCTTTTGGGCCCAGACACGTAATTAAAAGTGGTTCATCTCACAGACTAATTCCCATTACAATTTAGCCTACATCAAGGAACTGTCGGAATAACGACCTGTCGGAATATCAACCTGTCGGAGTAACGACCTGTCGGAATAACGACCTGTCGGAATATAGACCTGTCGGAATATAGACCTGTCGGAATATAGACCTGTCGGAATAACGAACTGACCCCTTAATTAGCTATCACAATAACTTTTGTCAGCTGCCTATGTAAGTATGTATATGACGACCCACATATACCGGTACCGGTACATGAACTAATTATCAAGATATTGAGTCTAGACACATAATAAAATCATTCGTGAATACTTCAAAAGTTTTTAATAGGCGATATTATAAACTCTTTAAGCCCTCATGATGAATTAAAGCATCATCTTACACCCCCGAAAACAGACTTAATTTTCCTACAACAGAGGGTTTTAGAACGAAAATTTCCATAAAACTGGTTTACCAATACATGACAATTTTATTTAATTTTTAATACACATCAAATCATCTTCATCCACTACAAGTCGAGAATTGTGACAGCAATTCGCGGCTTGTAGTGGATGAAGATGACAATGGTAAATTCAGGCTTGAAAGGGTTAAAATAAATATTGTGTACACCACTGATCAGAACCAATCATCAGAATATGTTTTAGTAGCCCTTACAGCACGGGGACCGACTTTAGACGTCAGATACTTACGTCTAAAGTCGGTCCCCGCACTGAAAGAGTAAACTATTTATTCTGGGCGTAGACCCATAACATTGGTATTCAAATGAAGCGGAAATAGCTAACTAAGACATTTATGATGATTTCAAATTGAAAAAAATCTTTGATCTCTTGGTTTACAGAACTATATTTCAGCGCTTCAAGGGTTAAGACTAGCTCAGGATTACCCCCCAACGCCCTTCCATTGCATGTTGAATCTTGCACTTAAAACAAACGTGACACAATTGTAATTATCAATCAAAAAGACGTACATTTGAAAAAATCTCATTTGGACAAATGAACTTGGACAGAAGAATCAATGAATTCCACGTGGTATCCAATCTGTATGTCACTTCAAAATAAATTCAACGAACTGTCTGCAACCACAGCCAGCTACATCAGAATGCACTACATGACAATCTGTGATACAGAAACAGTTTGCTAAACGTAGCACCAATCACATTTTCCGCCATTCCACCATGCAAGCCACGTTACCACGTGATAATTGGCGTTTTAAGAAAGTCCAAGATACATCATTTGGTGAGTTTCGATGTTTTACTAGTCAGGAAACGATTTATGAATGTGTGCCGTGGAGGAGCTATATTTTCATGCTCATGTACCCTTTATATAACATCGTAAAGGAAGCCACTTGTTGAAGAAGCAATAAAAATGATGACTTACATTCCTATTTTAACATAAATAAATTTATTTGGTTAATTAATAAGAAAAGGAGAGACTTTAACTTTTTGATAGCTGCATGGCACACAAAAAGCAGTGTACTTTTTTCTGTTGAATCATACTAAACAAAATGGTAGACCTTTTATGTTCATAAATTGGCATTGTTCAAGTAGTAATCAATTATCTGGTATTTTATCGCAATATCTAGTCTTTTAATATGGCAATGCCTTTTATTATAATTTTAATTTTGTATGTGATACCATGTGTGATTTTAGATTTAGGAAATTAACCATCTTGGGTATACATGTACATATATTCTATCATTATTATGACAAATAAGTCAGTAATGACCTTTATTTATGTCGATAAATATCTATCTACTATATTATCATGAGTGTAGATGTGTTGCTCTGATTACCCGTCTGTATGTATATAATGTGGTGATTAAACTGACATCTGTGTATTTGAGTTAAAACACACCACTTCATTATTTACTTTGTCCGACCACTACATTCTAAGTCGGGAATGGAGAATTATTGTTGATCAAGTACAGATCAATTATCATGGCAGGCCTAATGGTACTATAATCAGTCAGGTGTGACCGAGCTGTTGATTATGAGGGTTTCTCATTATGGTCGGGTGTGTTTTAAGTCAGTTAAAACGCTCGGAGCTCTACATTCTTAGCTGTGAAAAAGGCCTCGGCCTGCGGCCTCGTCCTTTTCCACAACTAAGAATGTAGAGCTCCTCGGGCTCCATCCTATGCGGAATCATGGTAATAAATGACATGCGACAAATAAAATGAAATGAATCGGGCTTTAGGCCACCTGCACATATAGGCTAAATTGGGCCAGGAGAACGTCCTGAGGATGGTGAGATGATTGAGATGACACTGTCCTCCAGACACAGGATTCGAAATTCCGGCCCTGGCGGTCTGAGGCCGAGCACGCTACCCCTCGGTCACGGAGGCTCCCCACAATACTGACTTTCACATGTGAATGGGGGAGAAACATTCTTCGTTTCTTTCAAACCGCCGAGACCGGGAACCGAACCCCGAACTCTGGCGTGAAAAGCAGCGGTGCTAACCACCACCCTAGGGCCCCCGCCCCCTAACATGTGACAGGGAATCCACGGGACAGATAATCACGTGTCAGTTCACAACAATATATATAAATATAACTCTTTATTTTATTTTCACGATACCAATAGATAAAAGTGTGTGATAAGCCATGTAGAGGCTGGATATACTATTTTGACCAACGATTGCTATTGTGTACTTGTAGGCCTACATGTTCTATCTGTCACTATAATTAAACAAACACTTGTACCGACACCACTGCAAATTTGCCTTTTAACCTTTCCACGCAAATTTTGTTGTGGATACTTTATTTATTGTCGCAATAGGGTTTTGTTCATCATTTTGTTTTTCAGAAAAATGTTTAAAGATTTCCAATTACTGATATGATTGTTCGCAGCTGACAAAAACATATTAAGAACAAATGAAAAAAAGAGCATTACATGATATGGGGATGATAACAGAAACAACGCTGTGAATAGAAAAAAATGATGCCATTCGAAATTATGGAATATCGCTTTTACAATTATAATGTTCGCCAAGCAAACACGTAACACTCAGCCAATGTTGGCTTTTGGTTGGACCAGAGTCACAGATGTTGGGCTAACGTAAAGCCAACGTTGGTTGAATGCATTGTCGTCAATCAGCATCAACCGTTGACACAGGGCTTGTCATTGTGTTAAGTAGTGCTACTCATTTGCACCAGCCGTAAACATTGGAGTTGTCATTGTGTTAAGTAGTGCTACTTATCCGCACCAGCCGTAAACATTGGGGTTGTCATTGTGTTAAGTAGTGCTACTTATCCGCACCAGCCGTAAACATTGGAGTTGTCATTGTGTTAAGTTGTGCTACTTATCCGCACCAGCCGTAAACATTGGGGTTGTCATTGTGTTAAGTTGTGCTACTTATCCGCACCAGCCGTAAACATTGGAGTTGTCATTGTGTTAAGTAGTGCTACTTATCCGCACCAGCCGTAAACATTGGAGTTGTCATTGTGTTAAGTAGTGCTACTTATCCGCACCAGCCGTAAACATTGGAGTTGTCATTGTGTTAAGTAGTGCTACTTATCCGCACCAGCCGTAAACATTGGAGTTGTCATTGTGTTAAGTAGTGCTACTTATCCGCACCAGCCGTAAACATTGGAGTTGTCATTGTGTTAAGTTGTGCTACTTATCCGCACCAGCCGTAAACATTGGGGTTGTCATTGTGTTAAGTTGTGCTACTTATTCGCACCAGCCGTTGACATTGGGGTTGTCATTGTGTTAAGCTGTGCTACTCATTTTCACCAGCCGTTGACATTGGGGTTGTCATTCTGTTAGGTTGTGCTACTCATTTGTATCTGATAGAACAATAAAGTCAGTTTTGGTTTGAATTCTGAGAAAAGTGTGTTGTTATATTTTCTTTCACCGCAGGTAGCCTTCCCATGTGTTTGTGGAACTTGGACAAGCCGGAAGGTTAAGCAAGCCCACACTTTATCATCTGAGGGCCCAGAATTGTTTAAGCCGTTGACATTAGGGTTGTCATTGTGTTAAGTTGTGCTACTCATTTGCACCAGCCGTTGACATTGGGGTTGTCATTGTGTTAAGTAGTGTCACTCAGCACCAGCCGTTGACATTGGGGTTGAGGATTATGCTTGCATAATGTGAACACCCTGGGAACTCCTGTCTGATTCTCATTCATCAGATCCACTATCATTCCACTAGCAACAGATTGTGGCTCTGATTGACTACACTGTAGAATGTGTTCTGTAGAAAAAATCATGAATTTTACCTGATTTTTTACCCGACCAATAAGGCAATACCTAACAAAAATCCTTGACATTCTGAACCACATGGTCAGGCCAAGGAATACAAGTGGTCAGGCACGTGACTATTTTTGTGTTATTAACAGCTTTCTTTTAACATGATTAAGAGAGGTTGGGGTGGACCAGTGAGGGGTTTATAACTACTTCACTACATCTAAAATGATATAACTTGTGTCCAACTTGGCCTGACATCCTGTGGATATTTAGGCCTGACATTATGTACTCCTGTCAGTAGTGTCTGCTGAGATACAGGCGTACATTTGTACACGTATCATGTTTATTGACTATCCTAGCATAGTTGTATTATAGAAGTCAAAAAATACATTCCAAACACATAGGCAATGTTTATTTTATGTTGGGCAAGTGTCATAGAAGGTTGATATACATCAATCCAACATTGTGAATCCTAGAGTGTGACCACGATAGGTCTACACCGGCCCAATGTTTTCTTAATGTTGGACCTGTGTCTCAAACGATAAACAAATATTAGGTCAGTGTATCGTGCTGACTGAGACTGCACACCAGAACGATGACACGGAGTCGGGTTCATGTTAATCCAGAATCTGAAATGATGTCCCAACATTAAACAAAGAGTGGTTGTTACAATCACTGTGCACATTCTGCTGATATCTTTGTCTTACACGAAAGCAAATCTACAATAACACAAATAAAAGATGCAGGTCCAATGTTGCTTTTATGGTGGGCCGACATTGTATAGGATGAACTAACTATAATACAACACAGGTTGATTGCATGTACTGGTCATAATAATACTAGGTACATAATGACAACCATAGCCCAGTATAGGGGAGACAAAATTATATAAACCTGTCTCCCATAGGTGCAACCTCGCACTCAGCATACTTTTCAGGGTGGGGGTGGGTCACAAGAGACCAGTTTTTGTAGGCCCTATTAGAACGCAGCAATTACAGAAGAGATTCCCAAAGCTCTGTAGAAAGGCCAACTAGCTGTGCTAGTCTTGCCCTGAGGAGGAGGCTGCTCCTGTCTATGACCTGATAACAGGCGTGTATCACGTGTGTAGCCGGGAAGGTGTGGGCCGTGGATAGCTGCTTTACCACGTTTACCTGGAAAATATTAGCGTTAACATGGCGGTGACTTGGAGCGATATCGACCCCAAGGTCAGGAAAAATGTCATAACTTTTTAATGGCGTTGCGACAAATGAGCTGAGCATGCAATCATGTAGCTGAAATGTTACTGATCCTAATCAACCTATTGCGACCCCAAGCCAAGTCTTCGATAATAATGACCGTCTAGAGAAACGTCCCACGATTTTCATTGGGCACAATCTGTGGCTGAAGGGGTACTGGGATGATTGCTAGTAGTAGTATGTTTCGCCCCCATCCTGGGAGGGTCATTAGGGATCTGTTCCGTCTGTTGAATGCTGTGTTCGGAATTGTACGGAAGCACTAGTCTATAGCAATCATCGAAGGGCAGCTGCAGCCTCCTTGTATCTGGCCATTATCTTCGGGCAGATTGCCGGTGGCGTACCCTGGTTCTTCCGCTCAACAGCGGAGCCAATGCAGCACCCGCATCAGTGCATGCGCTGGTGTAGGCCGTGGTAGCCTCAAATACCCAGCAATAGCGTGTTGTTAACATTAGGTCTCTCACGGGGAATGAATGGAGTTACCTTTCCTATTGTTACTCTGTGGACTATCCGACCCGAAGATAGCGGAGCTGCTTAGAAGACATATCGAAAAGCTTTCTCCCATCAATATAGGTTGCGGTAGTATGGCTGATATGCCATGCATATTGATTATCGTGTTACTGCTACGGACATAGTGGAACGCTTTCTAACAGAAAATGGTATTGAAACATGTTGATTATGATCACTCGACATCATAATCTGACATTCACAATTGCTTGTCCAAGTACAAAAATTATCACAGTTAAAACTGTCCTCAAACTTTAAATAATAAAAAACTATTTAATTGACGTAAAAAGCTTGTCAATGTTTTCTTCTGGCGCAAGTCCTTCGGTAAGCTATTCCAAATGCTAACTACGCGATTAGAATAGAAATATTTAAACATCTTAGTTCTGACATGTCTCGGATAAAAGAGTGATCCGTTCTGACTTGATCGTGGTCTTCTGTCAGGTTCATAGTAACTCAATGATGATGCAACTCTACTAGAAAAATCAGACACAAATAGTGATTTAAAAAGAAGTTTGATGTCTATGATCTCTCTGCGAAAAGACAATGGTAAAATATGTAATGACCATTGATGGTTTTGTAAAAGCAGACAATGGGTAATAAGTAATAAGTGCTTTATTGTGTCTGATGACCTCTTCAATAAAATGTAGTTTGTGTGCTCTCAGCCACGTTTCAGTCAAAAATAAAACATCACAGTTCAGCAGTATTTGTGTTATATAGTGAGCTCATTGTTTAAAACCCTTGCAGTTAAATTACTCTGATGCGAGCCGAATTTTATAAGTTTTAACAGCTTCAACCCTGATGGCAACAGTTTGTTCTTTCGCTCAGACAGACAACAAGTTCTAGAAACATTTTTTGCAATTGTAATAACTATTATTAAACTAAAACATGAGGTCCCCAGACCTACTCTTCACAGATAATCCTCTATTCTATTTTACGTAAGATGTTACTGACGTGAGTGCTCGATCCAGGGATTTTAACCCGGGGATCGACTTAAGTCGTTAGAATCTGACGTCTGTAGACGTCACATTCTGACGGCAAAAGTCGATCACCGCACTGAAAGAGTAAAATATTTATACTGACCGTAGACCCATAACATAGGTATTCAAATGAAGCGGAAAGAGCTGACTAGGACATTTATGATGATATTAAATTGGAAAAACCCCTTTGGTCTCCATGGTTTATATAAATAATATGTCAGCGCTTGAAGGGTTAACGCACTGAATCCTCAATGTGAAAGTAGTGAGCAGACAAGTGGTGTAGGCCTACCTGACTGTACATGCAAGTTTGTTATACAACCTGAAGTAATAATTAAAACACACCACTACACTTATTTTCTTTGTCCGGCCACTACATTTTAAGTGGGAATGGAGAGTTATTGTTAACCTATTACAGATCAATTATCATGGTAGGCCTATGGTATTAAAATCAGTCAAGTGTGATCGAGCTGTTGATTGTGAGGTATTCTTATCATGTTCGGATGTGTTTTAAGTCAGTTAAAACCCTCGGAATTCTACATTCTTAGGTGTGAAAAAGGCCTCGGCCGTTCACAGCTAAGAATGTAGAGCTCCTCGGTCTTTATCCTATACTTAAAACACACCACTACATTATTTTTTTGTCCGAGCACGACTTTGTAAGCCGGGAATGGAGAGTTATTGTTGACCAAGTACAGACCAATTATCATGGTGGGCCTATGGTGCTATAACCAGTCAAGTTTGGTCAGATGTGTTTTAAGTCAGTTAAAATCCTCGGAGTTCTACATTAGTCTCGGCCGCTCACAGCTGAGAATGTAGAACTCTCTGTCTTTATCCTATGCTGAAACACCACTGCAACGCCCCTCGAATGCAGTTTTTCTTGACAGCACTGCAAATGCTGGCTGTAGGGATGCTGTTACCAATAGTATTGGTATTTCCAGTATTTCGCACATGCATGTCCGAAATAAGAAATTTGGAGTTTCGTCTCTATATCTAGCAGAATGGGAAATGCGCAGCACAAAAATAAAAAAAAACTTTTGCAGTTCTAGTCTATGGACATGTTTACATCATATGGTCATATTAAACATGTTAAAAAAATAAAATCACCGATTTTTTGACGATTTTAGCCTGCTTGAGTCGTTTTAACATGTTTAACTATTGCATTATTTTATGGGGCAGCGAAAACAATCGAATTTCTAAATTACAAAAATAAGCAGTACGAATAATACATAAGGAATCTCGCCTGTCGCACACAGATCCGATATTTAAAGAATTGAACCTCCCAAAAATAAACGACATATATCGCCTCCAACTATTAAAATGTTACTTTAAATACGAGCATAATTCACCCTCGAAATACTTTGATGTATTTAATTTTAGGCTCAATTCCGAAATCCATGCTCATAATACAAGAAATCAACATAAATTACGCATACCTTTTGTAAAACATATTGTAAAACATTTTTTGCCAAAAAGTCCAAATAGCATATCATGATCAATAACCGATAAAGTACACACTCATAGTTTTAACGGGTTTTCTATGTATGTAAAATTAAAATTTATTGGCAAATATGTTACTGATCGTAATATCTCAAACTGTAATGTATTGTATGCAGTATCGATATGAACTAGTGAATTCTGCTCTGCAGGGTCAAACGGCAGGATCAGCCTATTTGTATAATAGGCAGATGCTGCCTTTTGGCTTTGCACGGCAGAATCAAAGTTTATTTTACCAACTTTATTTTATATAATTACTACGTTTATAGGTTAAACTTTATAGTAAACCCATTATATTCGCTCACTTCACATGTATAGCCCATAATTATACTACTCATAATTTCAAAATGTTATATGTTTATATAGATGACATCATGGGTGGTCTCCATGCTGATCACCCTGTGGTCTTAATGGAGGTATCCCAAACCACCCTGTACATTGTTTCATATATCTTATATTTACTTATTTGAGGCCAATGTTGGACCAACGTCGTAGACGGTGGACCAACATTGGTCCAACATGGGTCAATGTCTTGTGTTTTCTAGGATATTCCTGTTGTTCTTATTTTGGACATCGATGTATAAATTTTAATCTCATTCCTATATTTCTCTTTTATCTGCTATATGCGCAACCCAAAATTTAAAAGACGCAATTCTAGTCTGTGGACATTTTTAAAACTGATGATGTTTGGCCTGATTGTGTCGCTTTACGGCCAGTCTACAGTGAAAAGATGACACCTCCGAGGACACCCGAGGACACCCGAGAGACACCCGAGGACACCCAAGGACACCCGAGGACACCCGAGAGACACCCGAGGACACCCAAGGACACCCGAGGACACCCGAGAGACACCCGAGGACACCCAAGGACACCCGAGGACACCCGAGAGACACCCGAGGACACCCAAGGACACCCGAGGACACCCGATAGACACCCGAGGACACCCAAGGACACCCGAGGACACCCGAGAGACACCCGAGGACACCCGAGGACACTCAAGGACACCCGAGGACACCCGAGAGACACCCGAGGACACCCGAGGACACCCGAGAGACACCCGAGGACACCCAAGGACACCCGAGGACACCCGAGAGACACCCGAGGACACCCAAGGACACCCGAGGACACCCGATAGACACCCGAGGACACCCAAGGACACCCGAGGACACCCGAGAGACACCCGAGGACACCCGAGGACACTCAAGGACACCCGAGGACACCCGAGAGACACCCGAGGACACCCGAGGACACCCGAGGACACCCGAGAGACACCCGAGGACACCCAAGGACACCCGAGGACACCCGAGAGACACCCGAGGACACCCAAGGACACCCGAGGACACCCGAGAGACACCCGAGGACACCCGAGGACACCCAAGGACACCCGAGGACACCCGAGAGACACCCGAGGACACCCGAGGACACCCGAGGACACCCGAGAGACACCCGAGGACACCCAAGGACACCCGAGGACACCCGAGAGACACCCGAGGACACCCAAGGACACCCGAGGACACCCGATAGACACCCGAGGACACCCAAGGACACCCGAGGACACCCGAGAGACACCCGAGGACACCCGAGGACACTCAAGGACACCCGAGGACACCCGAGAGACACCCGAGAGACACCCGAGGACACCCAAGGACACCCGAGGACACCCGAGAGACACCCGAGGACACCCAAGGACACCCGAGGACACCCGATAGACACCCGAGGACACTCAAGGACACCCGAGGACACCCGAGAGACACCCGATAGACACCCGAGGACACTCAAGGACACCCGAGGACACCCGAGAGACACCCGAGGACACCGGACAGTCGTGTCCTGAGTAGTCGTCTTTTTGGTGTAGTTAAAGATTGATACAGCTGTGAAATACGCATGTGTGGGACGGTCAAGTGTAGGCCTACATTAGCCTGTAGAGTACACTTTGACAGCATTAATATCAGAGACTGAACTGATTACAAGATACTACTCCAACGAGAAATTGGCCCAATGCTGTTTTAATGTTAGACCAACGTCTGCGACGTTGGCCGACATTAAACCAACATTTGGTGAGTGTGCCGTGTTGGCTGGAAAAGCTCTTACTGTCAATATGCTGGAGGTCAACTGTTTCCAGTCCCCCACGGTAACACAACCTTTTGTGTCACAACACAAAGCCCACATGAGAGAGATGGTGAATTATTTCCTCATAAATGTCGCTCAAGTATGTAGAGTTTATATGACTTGGGAACTTACTCTTAATGCGGCGATGGGTATGAAACGCATATAGTATTATAATCTTGGCTGATAACTGATGACTTGGGGTGATATGTCATTGTGGAGTGTCCAGGGGCCACTGTTGCATTCTGGGGACCACATTGTCCCGCGTATTTTGACAGTTGACTACACCTTTAACCACCTGGTAGTTGAGTGCAAGTCAGCACAGACTAGATGTTATAACCAGGGTTAATTCAATGCTGGTCCACCTTCTCCTACGTTGGCCCAACATTAGCTCAACATCGCTTATTCGCGTCAGCGTCTCTTAGCCTTAAATTGGAACCAGCTGATAGGGTTGGGCCTCAATTTTCACGATAGGAATTTTATAAAAGACATCCAATACCATGTCAAAATAAAATTAAATCTCGCCAGAAAGGATCTGACCCAGCAAACACGATACATCTACCCAGTGTTCTCCCAATGTTGGGCCAACGTCGTAGACGGTGGGCCACTATTGGCAAAGCATTGGGTAGATGTGTCGTGTTTGCTGGGGGGAAACGTCGATCACACTACATGTAACAGACACTCAACAGGTCAACTACGCCGAAGTTAGTGATCGTAATCCGGAAACTCCGGATCACCCCCCAAAGCGTAATGGATTTGTTCCTTGGCCCGAGACACACCAATAGTAAATGTTTCTTGAAATTCCGTGAAATTCTGATTATCCTGGATCCGGATCATCCACAAAATCCAATCGATTGTTCCTTGGACTGAGACACATATCTGGTGAAAGATTAATGAAATCCGTTCATTACTTTTTGATTAATTCAAGGAGCGGACAGACAAAGAAACAAACAAGCCAGCAGGGAAAAAAACAGTGCCCCCTTTGATGGAGGTAATTATATTACAATCATAGTGACTACAATAAGATTTAAAAATGGGCGTTAGCGCAAAGCGAAATCCTATATTGACAATATATATCAGCGAACCTACCTCTCCAGCTGCTATCACTAAGTCTTCTGTCAAGAACGTTCTCTACCATCAACAGCAAATTGAAAAGCGTAGCCAAAGCCAATGTAGCGTATCCAACAGTAGTCATGTCGAAAATGACGAAAGCAAGCGAATCAAACACACTCGCTATCTGCAGAACATTCCACGTGAAATGGTCCACGATAAAAATATGTGTCCGTAGAAATCACAAGCTGCTTTAACAGTGAGAAAGGCTCTTCGAATAAAAAGGCTGCGTTTTAAATGGAGAATCTGAAATTGTATATGTGCATAGGATCCTGCGATCACCAGTGTTGGGCAGGCCTAAGCTGCGCTGTCATTGGTAGCTGGGCCTAATCTTCTCTGTGGTCGGCTGACTGCCTTGGAACTGCATCTACAATTGAGAGTTCTGCTACAGCCGCACCATTGTGGATTTTTTCTGCCGCCGCCGGCTATATATGGCTTATAGAATCGTGTCGCAAAGTAACACATCAGCTTCAGAGGCAGATACAAATGCTATACTGGCCACTGGTCGCTCGTATTATTAGTCATGCAAGTATAACCTTCATAGTTCATTTGATCTGTGCATGTGGCATCTGTATAGTTTAAACATGCTGCTGTTCTATAAAGCTAAAGTGCAGTATCTGCTTACTTGTAAAGTAAGCAGATACTGCTTTTTGACTTTGTTCGGCAGTGCTGTCGTGACCAGACTAAAACCTAGGCGTGGACTGTGTGGGACGTAGATCGCTGTATTCGTTTTACCCGCGATAATCAACGATTTCCAACATGGCGGTGACTGAGACTGATCTCCACCCGAGGTTTGAAAAATGCCAACTACATTCATCAGCGTAGCCGAAAATGAGCTGAGTATGCGCAAAATACAGGTGAAATGTTACTAACTCTACTAAACCTATTCACTACTTGATAATTCGCGAACAAGTCTTAGATATGAGCGTCTAATGAACGTGCTGGCATAACGTGTCGATGGAGCCTTCAGCTTCAGTCGCGATATGGGCTAACTAAAACCCACGGGACCTGGGATCCAGCCATCAACCTTTTCGTGATGTATAAATCATGATATATGTTCCACACAGTGAGTGAAAAAATGAATTTTTTTAAAAGACCTTCACACGAGGGGAAATTTCCAGATATCCTATATTATATATGGCCTATTGATCCACGATTATAATAATGGATAAGATGCTGTTCACTCAGAAGCTAAATATCAATCTGGCCGTGTCGTGCAAAGCCAAAAGGCAGTATCTGCTTACTTTTCAAGTGAGCAGATACTGCATTTTGGTTTGTAGATTATGCCGTGGCTATATATATATAAATAGAGTCGTGACGGCAGTCCAGTGGGCATCGTGACTGTATGATATGAGCCGCCGTGTATATTATACAGTGCAGCGAAATTTAATATCTAAAAACGGTGGTTGATGGCGAAACAAAGGTGAAATTAGATGGTGCGCGTCTGAATTGATCTTTACGGGTGTCATACAATAATCGTCCCCTTGGATATGAAAGGGTGTATCTGCCACTTCGCAGTGGCAGATACACCCTTTCATATCCGTGATCGCCGCTTATATTGACGAATAACAATAACTGCAATGCTTTACGGCGAACAGGAGAATTGTATTAGTATGTACCTGACCCAGTGTTGTGTTTACCGCTTACAACGCTAAAATATTTGTGTATAAACCATAGAGACCAAAGGGTTTTTCTAATTTGAAATCATCATAAATTTATTAGTTACCCTTTCCGATTCAGTTGAATACCTATGTTATGGGTCTACGACCTTTGTAAATATTTTACTCTTTCGGTGCAGTGATCGACTTTAGACGGCAGAATTTGACGTCTATAGCAAGCTAGCTAGACGTCGGATTCTGACGTCTAAATTCAGTCCCCGCGCCGAAAGGGTTAAGAAATAATAATATATGCCTAGAATACCGTATGCATTGCTTATTGGAAGGAAAGAGGCGCACCGCGTGACTTGACGTTAAATCAACGTCTCCTAAATATGTATGTCTGACGTTGATCTACCGTTGCTGACGTATAACGTGTTATATATAGTGAAGCTGGGTAAATAGGTCAATGTGATGTGACGTCGACTGATATACTTCCTTCCTCCGTTGAATATAAGTCACACAAAATATAAGTTTTGACACACCAACGTCATGGGTGAGGTTTGTCTCAGCGTCAGACGTAACGTCGAAACAAAGTCAGATGATTTTAGTTTTGCATTGGATCAGCGTCGAAGCCTATGTCACATTTACGTCCTTAACCAATTTTACGCCAAGTTAGACGCACGTCAAAGACGTTGGACCAACATCGAACAAATGTAGAAGACGTTCATTAATTTTAACATCCGGTCCATTTTATGTTACGTCGTCAATTTAAAAATAACTGGTCTTGATCAACGTTAGATATAACTAAATGTACCTGATAATAATGTATGCCTCTAAATACAAACTGTATAATGACATTGTAACAGTCAATCAATCAAATTTACACTTATATAGCGCCCCCTCTAGAAAAACTAATGAAGGCGCTGCACATAATAACTTCCACTTTGTGATTTTAAAGGTAGCGGAATAGTCTAGTGAAGACATCAGTCCCCATAGGGCTTGGTGAAATAGTGTGCCTTTAAAGCAGTCCTAAAACTGCAAATATCCTCTATCAATCTAAGTTTCAGTGGCAAGCTATTCTACAGATCAGCTGCTGCTGATACAAATGTCGCATCTCCAGCTGTTGATCTCTTAAGCTCTTGGTCAAGGAAGCAGCCTGTCAGACTGAGAGCGCAATGACCTCCCAAGTCTATGTTGACAAGTTCCTGCAGATAGACGGGTCCAGTGTCATTAACTGCCCTGTGCACTAACACCATGATCTTGAAATGGGTGCGAGACTCCACAGGTAGCCAGTGTAACTCTCGTAAAATTTGTGTCACATGTTCATACTTTGATCCGCCTACGATAATCTTAGCAGCAACGTTCTGGATGCGCTGTAATTTCACCAGGTTTTTACCGGAAGTGCCATAAAGCAGGGCGTTACAATAGTCAGATACGCGAAGTTAGCATTGCGTTCACAACGCTTTCAATAGTCTTTCTGAGAAGGAACTTCCGGATTTGTCCAATATGGTACATGTGAAAGTAGCACGATTTTAACAGAATAGCTACATTATGGGACATGTCCAAATGACAGTCCAGATAAGCACTCAAATTCCTCATATTTTTCACAGCAGAGAACCTAACCAATACTGATGGTGAGTCCCTCCAGCAAAAGCGCAGCAGACCTGGGTACAACCGGCATGAACTCGGAATTGTCATCGTTGACTTTCAGATAGTTGGCTGTCATCCATGTTTTTATTTCCGCGATGCATTCCTCTAGACGTCGTATGGCATCTAAAGGGAGTCTATGTTGAGATCGAAAGTGATGAGGATCTGGAGGTCATTAGCATAGTGATGAAATGTTAATCCGTGTTTCCTGATGATCTCTCCTATAGGCTGCTAGTAGGGGGGAAACAAAATTGGTCCAAGCACTGAACCTTGTGGCACTCCCGTATTCAGTGGCTTGAATGAAGAGGAAGCCTGACATAGGATGATGCGTTGTGTGCGACCATCTTAATACGAAGTCATCAATTTAGAGGCAGTGCGTTGCACACCAAACCGTCTGCGTAATCTGGAGAGCAGGATCCGATGATATATGGTGTCAAATGCGGCGTTCAAGTCCAACAACACGAGTATTGTCTAGAGACAGCTTAATATCATTGGTGACTCGTACTAAAGCTGTCTCGGTGGAATGGTTTTTCCTATAGGCAGATTGTAACCGTTCCTGCATGTCCCGGGAGTCAAGATTTTCAACTAGCCGCCGTGCAACAACCAGACCTTGAACAGCAGTGGGATGTTGCTGACCGGTCTGTAGTTCTTTAACACATCCTGGTCTAAAGACGGTTTTTTAATGAATTAGGTCGAGCAAGCGCTTCCTTCAAATTATTTGTACCTGATCATTATGTATGCCTCTAAATACGCACTGAATAATGACATTGTACTTGATCCTTATGTATGCCTCTAAATACGCACTGTGAAATGACATCGTACCTCATCGTAATGTATGCCTGAAAATGTGGGTATTTAAAATAATACAAGATGGTAATCATATTGAAAGCCTAACGTATCAGTTCTAGAGAAACGAGATTTAAAAAAAAGAAATTATTTAATCCACCACAGAAAAACACAAAGACATTTCAAAATAAAAGAATATAACTGAAAGGTCAAAAAATGATTATATAGCTTAGGAGCAAGTTATATGCTACTTCGTTCGTTCCAGCACGGGATGGGTGGAGATATGGATGGAAATATTTAAAATATTTTACAGGCCTCAAGACAATCTGACGTCTAAAGTTGATCCTCGCACTGAAAGAACTAAAAAATTATAATGGCTGTAGACCTAAAACAAAGGTATTCAAATGAGGCGAAAAAAACTAAGTAAGACATTTATAATGATTTCAAATTGTATAACCCTTTGGTCTTCATGGTTAATATAAAGACATTCCAGCGTTGTAAGGGTTAAACATGGAGGTTAAATTTTACATTCTAACCCTTTAAGCCCCCATGATGCATCAAAACATCATTTCACATACCTGAAAACAGCTTTGATTTTGCTAAAACCACGCAAGGTGTTTTAAAAGGAAAATATCCATGAAACTTTTACCAATACATGGCAATTTTCTAAATTTTTTCACCCACTTTTGACCATAAACTGAGATGAAACCAAAGGATAACTACGAAAATGTGAATAGTATACATGGTAACATACATAGAGCTAAGAGGTGTTTTAGCGTACATATACAAAAAAGCTTGATTTCATTAGCGAAACTTGTGAAAGTGTCAGAAAGAGAAAAATAACAATGGAAACAGAGTGAAGTGACACTGTTTGGA
Organism: Flabesymbios commensalis; assembly: GCA_964017125.1. Lineage (NCBI taxonomy): Eukaryota > Metazoa > Annelida > Polychaeta > Terebellida > Flabelligeridae > Flabesymbios > Flabesymbios commensalis. The sequence goes on along the minus strand of OZ024903.1, from coordinate 9,059,965 downwards.
ACAAATCAATATTCTAAAAAATACTCGCATAGCTTATTCTGGTAGATCAGGGCGGGGGCCCTAGGGTAGTGGTTAGTACCGCTGCCTTTCACGCTAGAGGTCGGCGCTCGTTTCCCGGTCTCGGCGGTTTGAGAGAAGCAAAAATGTTTCTTCCCCATCCACTCGTAAAAGTCGGTATTGTTGGGAGCGTCCGTGACCGAGAGGTAGCGTGCTCGGAATTTCGAATCATGTGTCTGGAGGGCAGTGTCATCTTACCATCCTCAGGAGGTTCTCCTGGTCCAATTTAGCCTGTATGTGCACAAAAGTGGCCTAAAGCCCGATTCATTTCATTTTTGATTCTGCTCGCTCAGGCTAGAGTTCACTAATAATTTAATCTTTGACATCTGACACGACTGTGGTATTCCTTTATATGGGGATATTAGGCGGAATATTTTAATTGCACCCCTCAGCGTCATTACGACCAATGACCAATGTCTTGATATTCCTGGGAGGAGTTCGTTACTTAAACAAAAAAACTTTTAGAGCTCTTTTAGCACAGCTAAATATGCGACAACTGGTCTTCATAATAAAATTATGATGCGTTTGTGGATGACTCATTTGAAAGCAAGACACCATGTTAGAAAGAGTGTCACACAGAGGGTCTACAAAGGGTTGATGAGACAAAGTGGCTAATTATTGTGCACCTATTGTTGACCAAGCGGGTTTTGATTTTCGCGAGGACAGTTCGCGAATCGCGAAAATTATTTATATAATAGCGCTACTGAAGAAAAATGAGAATTCGCGAATTCTATATTTACGTTAAGTCCCAAACTGAGAAATTCGTGAAAATTTAAACAAGCGAAAATTACTAGTCACATAGAGCCATGGAGGTTCTATCTAAGCTTCCGGTCAAACGTATTTGTTTCATTCACGGTTGTACAACTACGGAGATTTTTATAAGACATCCCAAAAAAATAAATTGAAAGTGAAAGTATATTCAAATACAAATAAATGATTTAGTGTACACTGATAAATTATTTGAATTATTTTACGCCGCCAAATACTTTGTGAAGTGACTGTGATTTGTGCGCACTGAACGATTTGATGCGCACCAAATAAAGTATTTAAAATTATTTAACACTCAAATACTTTCAATTACAATTTATTTCGTGAATTGTCTATTAAAATTAAAAGGCTCCGTATACAACAGAAAATATAATGTGGTCTCATATTTCACTAGTCAGTCGCAATATTAAACGGTGTTTTCTCAGAAAAAATACGGGTAGGAATAAAAGAAGTAAGACATTGTTGTGGACGACAGTTTTTCTGATATATTATGCCTACATTATTTTGTGCTGTATTTAGATTATGAATGATCGATATAGTGTAATCATAGTTATATGCACAATTGTCAGCTCAGTGACCTGTTGTACATACACAACAAACACGAAATACTTACCCAATGTTGGCTTACTGTTGGCACAACAATAATCTAGCATAGGCTAAACATCTTATGTTTATATTATGAATTCATAGAGCGCGTCAATGGTTACATGCTCCGTTTAACCCTTTCAAGCTTGAGTTTGCCATTGTCATCTTCATTCACTACAAGACGCGAATTGCTGTCGCAATTCTCGACTTGTAGTGGATGAAGATGATTTGAAGTGGTTGAAAAATTAAAGAAAATTGTAATGTATTGGTAAGCCAGTTTCACGGAAATTTTCAACCTAAAACCCCTAGTTGTAAGTCTGTTTTCAGGGATGTAATATGATTCTTTAATGCATCGTGAGGGCTTAAAGGGTTAAACACCGCACGTAGTCCCCAGAACTACTCTGCACAAAATCATCTTTCATTCCTTTTTAACCCTTTGCCTGCTGATCACGACTGCTGTCGTTTTTAATCTGTTTTATTAGTCGAACAAATCACTGCTATTGGAAGCAAATTGCGTGTCTAAATATCAAGATTTACAAATATTTGTGCTCAAATTTAACAAATATGAGTAATTTTCAGCCACTTGAGGTTGTGGATCGCGGTAGCGACACACAACCTCAAGTGGCTGAAAAATTAAGTCATTTAATTTTACAGAATAGGGGTAAATGACTTTTTAAAGACGAGAGTGCTCGGCTCCCCTTCTTAACCCACTGGGATTGATATTCCTAAATGCGGAGCTTATTCTTGACTTCATGCGACGTAGTCATGCCTGGCTGGTTATAATAAGTGTACATGTACATGTAGCTAATGGTGTACTATATAATTTTAAAAACTGACTAAAGTCAAAACGAAACGCAGATCCAACGCTGCCTGAATGCAGGGGCAACACTAGACTAGAATTGTGATATATAGGTTCAAAAGTTCGCAATTTTAATTGCACCTCTCGTATTGACGCTTTGCAATATCTTTGAAGTGCATTTGTTTTCTGCTATAAATAATTACAAACTGTTTTTAACATCAATTCAACTAGAGATAGGTATATATGTTTCAAATCTAAAACGGAATGGGTTTGCTACGAAATTTCGTATGCCCGTCCTTTCGTATTGAAGGTGGTGGTGATACGATGGTGATATGTGGTGGTGTTCGCATATATTGGGATATTGCGAACATTAGCGAGCTGACATTCGAGCTGACTTACGTGAAAGTGCTCCAATGAAGTACAAGATGTTGTTCCAATTATGGCTTGATGTTAGGCCAGCCTCGCAGTCAGTGGGCCAACATCAAACCATAATAATTGGACGAACGTCTCGTGTTTCCCGAGGCACTAACACGACACATCGATCCAAAGTTGGGCCAATGTTGGGCCAACGTCGTAGACGATGTGCCAACATTGGTCCAACATTGAATCTATGTGTTGTGTTTGCTGGGGAGGCACTAACGTTGGGGTTCAGAAAACAAAATAACGTCAATATTGAATGACCATTATCATTAATTGGCTAGTGATACGCTAGATTGCTTTCATCCACATAAATAAACAACCAAAACGTCTCAGATTGTTATGGGGGCAGGCGACAGAGTATATGACCATAAATGACATTGAGCGAACAATTAAAAAAGCAGATTAGGATGCCTAACATAAAACTACATGTTCTCACTTTAATTAGTTTGGCTGCTGCAGCTTCCGCTGTCTCACTAGATGTATTTTCAAGCTGTTGTACATGTAAGTACTTGTTTCTTGGTTAATTAGTTTATCACGGAAACGGGTGACGACTTTTAACTCTGAATAAAGCGCTAAGCTAAATAATTTAAATTTTCACCCACTTGAAGATGTGTCTCCCTGCCGCGATCCACAACTTCAAGTGCGTGAAAAATTAGCCACATCCGTCTATTATGAGACCAGACATTTGCAAATCTTAATGTTTAAACACACATGTCATTGCCAATAACAGTGATTTGATTACCTAATAAAATGGATTAAAAACAACAATAGTCGTGCTAAGCGATGACTTTTACCTCTTAAAGGTATCAGGTCATAAGCCCCCTACATGTTTTCTTCCATACAGCATAATACTTATACATTTAGTCGTCTTGAAGTGTGATTGTCCATGAATAATATACTGCTTAATTGTTAATTGAATATTTCAGTTTTTATTTAATCTGAATTTCACCCACTTGAAGCTGTGTCTCGCTACCGCGATCCACAACTTCAAGTGGCTGAAAATTACACATATTTGTTTATTTTGAGAACAAATATTTGCAAAAGTTTAGACACATATTTCAATCCCAATAATAGGGATCTGGTCGATTAATAAAACAGAATACAAACGACAATATGGAGAATATGTTATTCATGGTTTCAAGATTCATATAGAAAGTTGTTCAATTTTACTGACTTTGGAACTGATTAAAATTATAAAAAAATATGTCTTAACGTGGATCACTGCGATAAAGTGAGTGACACTTATAACCCTGAGGCAGTGCAGACTGTGGCACAACTCTCTTAACCCTTAAAGCGCTGAAATATTTTTGTATAAACCATGGAGACAAAGGTTTTTTGCAATTTGAAATAATCATAAATGTCTTAGTTAGCTCTTTCTGCTTCATTTGAATACCTATGTCATGGGGTATACGGCATCAGAAATATTTTAATGATTTCAGTGCGGGGACCGTCTTTATACTTCAGAATCTGACGTCTACAGGAGTCAGATTTTGACGTATACAGACAGTTCCCGCAATGACAGGGTTAACCCTTTCAAGACCAAGTTTTTTTTTGTGATATTAAAACTACAATGATAACGCAATACAATTATTGTGATATCTTTTAAACTTGTATTCCAATACCCATGAAACTTTTTACGCGCTTGGGTAACACTTCGGGGATCAATATAAAGCTGTTACCATTCCTCTTGAAAACGTACCCTTACTCCATAAGTACAATAAAAAATAGTATTGTGTATATATCCATGCTACATGAGACCAAATCACTACAATATATTTATATAAACACATCTATGCAATGATTGTAAGATGTCCAGCAACGCATATTATAAAAATTATCGTAAAAAAAACAATAACTGTTGTTGCTATGGGCTTAGATAGCAACGATTTTTAACACATTGGAAAGACAGCAATTTTGTTTACCTCTGATCGTGATAACGGAAATGTACTAGTGCCGCTGTAATTTGATTAAAGAATAAAATCAATGTTGAACGTATGGACTCTAACGTTACAGCCAATATACAGGCGTTCATCATTACATTATTTCTATGTATGCCTACCGCAGATACACATTATTACGCCACAGAGACGGATCAGCTCGCACCATGTTGCGCACGGGCACCTGTTTGTTGTGACATGTTGTGTGAGTGTGTCATTCCAAAAGCTCTGTTGTTCATTTCAATATTTGTTATCGTCATTCTCACTTATATCATCAAGACAATATAAACCTGCAGAGTTTAATTTGTTATCTCCTTTCTTAGCTCTTTGAATACGAGCCGATTATACAGAAAAATCGGTAGCGACAAACCTGAAGAATGCACGCGCACGGACGTTATTTTTATTGTTTACAAGTGTCACATGATTTAAAGTCACAAGACTCTTACTATTACAATAATTTCCTCATAGTTAGCGATGGGGTAGACTTGGAAGAATGACATTACTAAGCTCATTACACCTTGCATAATATATCTTGGTCAGAATGTTACTGTTTAAAACGCATTAATGTATAGCCATCTAAAGGCAATGTGAACAACAGACAGACAGACAGACATACAACTTGTTTATTTATGTCTCACCCAAGTTACAATAATAAAAAATATACAAATAAAACTAGAAAAGTTATGGCATGTATAAAAAGTTATACATGGCAAGAAGACAAAAAATGTGTGAATGAAAATGTATGTTAAAAACGACGTCACATTATACACCGGCCACTTGTGACATTATGGGTGTGTTGAAATAATCTATTTTCTCAAGTTCTGTGTCTCAACAACCGACATGATTAAAACAAGGCCCATTGTCCGATCTCGGAGATGAATTTTACAGACAGACCCTTACAGCGTGGGGATCGACGTCTAATGGCGCTAAAAGAGTGAACATATTTATATATAACAGTAGATCTATAACATAGGTATTCAAATGAATCGGATAGAACTAACTGAGACATTTATGATGATTTTAAATTGAAATAAAACCGTTTGGTCTTTTTGGTTTTTACAAAACTATTTCGGCACTTTAGGGGCTAAAAACAATGCAATCTGAAGATGGGAAATGAATGGTGTTGAGATGATGACGTGAGTATGAATATCTAGGCCATAGAAAGACAAAAATAACATAGTCGACGTGACATGGTTGACACATCATATAGGCCCCTATAAATAGAGAGATAGTGAAATGTCCAATTTATTTATATATCCGTTGTGAAGAATGTAATTATTATGAAACATCGTGCATCGAATATTGAATATATTTACCAGATAGCTTCTTACACTGCTCACCCTAGACACTGCTTCTTCGCATGTTAAAATGTGCAGATGGTTGACGTCATATGTCCCCCGCTCTCAATTTCAAGTATTGTAGTAAGCTTGTGATTGGCCGGCTGTCTTGCTAAAAGTACCCTGATCGGCTGGCGAGAATATTATGATGGGGGAGGGGTGGGTGTAGACAGACACCTGTGTGGAGCCCAGCAAACGCGAGGATTCGACCCAATGCTGTTTCACTATTGACCCATCGCCAATGGCGCTGGACCAACATAAAAACAACATCGGGTCAAGTCTTCATGTTTGCTGAGAGAGCTGTCCGCATTATGATACACGCGTACCGTCTGTGTATGGTTGGAACAGGCTAAACACAGTGCTCTGTGTAATAGCTTCTATGAGGTATGTATATTTTAGTTAGTGATAATGTGTAATTGTCCAGTAAAACTGATGTCGACTGCAGTAGACATTCTGTGTTTTCATCAGAACCTGTATAACCCCTGATAACGAGGTGTACACAGTAATATATGCCTTAAATCTTGAAACACTGATATAAATTGGGACTTAAATTTCACAAATAACAACAATTTCCAGTCATTTGAAGTTGTCTCGCTACCGCGATACACAACTTCGAGTGATTGAAAATTTAAAACGAATAGCTCAGTGCTCTAAGGGTTAAAAATTTATCCCGAAAAATGTCATCTGGAAAATTATTATATCTGTAGCAGGGAATAGTATGTATGTAAAAATGAAATGATATGAATCGGGCTTTAGGCCACCTTTGTGCACATATAGGCTAAACTGGGCCAGGAGAACCTCCTGAGGATGGTGAGATGATTGAGATGACACTGTCCTCCAGACACAGGATTCGAAATTCGAGCCCTGGCGGTCTGAGGCCGAGCACGCTACCTCTCGGTCACGGAGGCTCCCCACAATACTGACTTTCACACGTGGATGGGGAAGAAACATTTTTGTTTCTTTCAAACCGCCGTGACTGGGAACCGAACCCCGAACTCTGGCGTGAAAGGCAGCGGTGCTAACCACTACCCTAGGGCCCCCGCCCAGTATGTATGTAACGTCTTCATTATATTTACAAAAGTAGTTATCATTTATAATAAGTGTTATTTTTATGTTTCTATAAATTAATCCCCAATATAATTTGAAGTACGTCTATTCATTGATGCATGTTTTTTATGTAAAAACTATGTTTTAAAATATTTTATATCATTGTCATTGTTGTTGTAAATTTTTCCTGTAATATGTTTATTATGTTAAAATAATATTTACATCACAAGGTGGTCTTCATGTCAGCGATCGGTTCAATCTTAATGGAGATTTCCTGCCTTTTCATCTTTTCATTATAAATCACCATGTTTGTAATTTTTATGGCAAATAAAACTTTTTGTCTGTCTGTCTGTCTGTCTATTTTTTTCAAACCTGTATATGCGAGCCCAGCAGCACACGCGCTAAGCATTTTTTTCAACTCAACTCCTCTGTGGCCAGGGTAACAAATTCAAACGAATTTTATGTATATTAGTCTGATCACAACTATGTTTTGTCGCGCCACTGAGCTCGAATCACCGATGATTAACCCTTTCAGCGCGGGTATCGACTTTAGAGGTCAGAATCTGACGTCTATAGACATCAGATTCTGACGACTAAAGTCGATCGACACACAGTAAGATTAAAAATATGTATAATGGTCGTAGACCCCTAACATAGGTATTCAAATGAATCGGAAAAAGCTGACTAAGACATTTATGATGGTTTTAAATGGAAAAAACCCTTTGTATTCCATGGTTTATAGGAAAGTATTCCAGCGCTTTAAAGGTTAAGCGCTATAGAAGTTTAATTTTTCTTCCAACTTCTTCCATCTTTTTTTCCATCTTCTTCTATTATGCATTTCCGATTGCAACCTATGTTACGGGTCTACGGCCATATAATTATTTTTACTTTTACAGCGCGTGGGTCGACTTCAGTCGTCAGAATCTGACGTCTATAGCTGTAAGGGCTGAGCGCTATGAAAGTTTATTTTGTCCATCTTCTTTCATTATGTATTTTAGATTGCAAGGGACAGCAGCACAGCTGGACCACGTCGGCTTCTCCGTGGAACTTCAGCTTATCTCGCGGGGACTTTGTGACTGATTTCGCATTCCCGGCGGCGTACTTAGTGAACCACGAAGTGAACAAATTAGTGTCACTGTATGGACGGGACTACCCCATCAGCTACGCCGGCGCCCCAGTCTACCTTACCTACACGACCTTCAATGACCGGAGCAAAATCCTGACTGATCAGTACGTCCAGCTGGATCTTGGATCAATACAATCAGTGGCAGGGGTTAAAGTTCAAGGTGGTTACTATGACGATCCTCATGGTGAACTCTTCCACCGTAAAGAATTCTTCGTCATTTCCTTCATGGCATCATATTCAACATCTGGGACTACATTTCAGTACATCACCTATGATGGCTCAGCCAGGGTAAGGTTTAAACAGTATGTTGTTTATGATGCCCCAGGGTGAGGTTTGAACATGTTAATTTCACTATGCCACCTATGATTGTTCAACCAGGGTAAGGTTTGAACATGTCAAGTCCACTATGCCACCTATGATTGTTCAACCAGGGTAAGGTTTGAACATGTCAATTCCACTATACCACCTATGATTGTTCAACCAGGGTAAGGTTTGACCATGTTAATTTCACTATGCCACCTATGATTTTTCAGCCAAGGTAAGGTTTGAACATGTTAATTTCACTATGCCACCTATGATTTTTCAGCCAAGGTAAGGTTTGAACATGTTAATTTCACTATGCCACCTATGATTTTTCAGCCAAGGTAAGGTTTGAACATGTTAATTTCACTATGCCACCTATGATTTTTCAGCCAAGGTAAGGTTTGAACATGTTAATTTCACTATGCCATTTTTCAACCATTATAAGGTTTGAGCATGGTAATTTTCATCATGTATAATGTAGCAGGTTTGTGGTTCTTTTTCACTAACAAAAAATAATCAAAAATAAATACCGGATGACGAAATGAATATAAATTAAAGTTAAACTTTAGACTTTTGCAGGCAGATACTATTAACCCTTACAGCGCGGGGATCGACTTTAGTCGTCAGAATCTGACGTCTGTAGACGTCAGATTCTGACGACTAAAGTCGATCCCCGCACTGTAAAAGTGAACATATTATAATGGCCCTAGACCTATGACATAGGTATTCGAATGAATCAGAAAGAGCTAACTGAGACGTTTATGATGATTGTAAATTAAGAAAACCTTTTGGTCTCCATTGTTTATACGTAAGTATTTCAGCGCTTTAACCCTTTAACCGCCAAATTATTCAATTTGAATTTTCACTCATTTTGTGTCTCGCTGACGCGATCCACAACTTCAAGTGTGTGAAAATTATTCAGATTTGACAAAATGGAGGTCAACTATTTCCAAATATTGCTGATTGATGTCACATTTTATCTTTAACATGTTCAAAAGGTGGTACACAATGTGCTAATAAAAAATAAAAACTCGAATATATGCGGCACCGACGGTTAAAGGGTTTAAGGGTTACTTTAGCAAATACTACGTGAATAATCTACGCAGCAAACACAATAGGCCTACATAAATCCGATATTGCTTCAATGTTGAACCACCGTCTGTGACGCTAGCCCAACATTGAACCTTTAACCCTTAAAGCGCTAAAAAAAATTAAAGAAAATAATGGAAACCAAAGGTTTATTTTCAATTTGAAATCATCATAAATGTCTTAGTTATCTCTTTCTGATTCATTCGAATACCTATGTTATGGGTCTACGGCCATTAGAAATATTTTTACTCTTACAGTGCGGTGATCTACTTTAGTCGTCAGAATCTGACGTCTACAGACGTCAGATTCTGACGACTAAAGTCAATCCCCGCGCTGAAAGTGTTAACCGCCGGTGCCAAATTTATTCAGTTTTTCACTTAATTATTACCACATTCAGTACCGCCTTTTATACATTTGAAAGCCATAATGTGACATCAATCAGCACGATTTGAAAGGAGTTGACCTCCATTTTGTCAAATCTTCATAATTTTCACTCACTTAAAGTTCATGTGAGTGAAAATTCCAATTGAATAATTTGGCGGTTAAAGAGTTAATCCAATTTCAGATCCGTGTCTTTGCTTGCTGGAGATTCGTGGAAATTTTCGTGTTTGCTGGAGATTCGTGGATATTTCCTTGTACACATATGCTGTAATGCTCTATACCGAGTAGTTGTACATGTCTTGTGTCATTTTCTTGACGCCCTATATGCTCCAATGCTCTACAACCAGTATTTATATGTGTCTTATGTCGTTCCAGGTATTTAGTGGGAATAAGTTTGACGACGCTGCTATCTTTGTTGATTTTGATGTGGTGGTAGAGGCCCGGTACGTGCGTGTGCACCCCTTTTCTGGCATGGATAGCTTTGGTGAAGCCACACATGTACTAATCAGGGTCAGCCCTATAGTCTGCTCTACAGGTAGGTGCTGATCAGGACACTGTTAAAGGGACATGCCCAGGTCTAAAATCATAAAAAAATTGGTTAATTTATTTTGGCTTCTTAATATGACCATATGATGTAAACATGTTCATAGACTAGAACTGCAAAAGATTTTAATTTTTTTTGCTGCGTATTAACCTGTTAGGCTAGATATAGAAACGAAATTCCCGTATTAAGAAGTCAAAATAAAATCACCGATTTTTTTATGATTTTAGACCTGGGCATGTCTCTTTAATTAACCAATATGGCTCAACAATTACATTCTACTCCAATTTAACCCTTTAACCGCCAAATTATTCAATCTGAATTTTCACTCACTTGAAGTTGTGTCTCGCTGACGCGATTCACAACTTCAAGTGAAAATATACAGATTTGACAATATGGAGGTCAACTGTTTTCAATTATTGCTGATTGATTTCACATTTTATCTTTAACATATTAAAAAGGTGGTACTTAATGTGCTAATAAAAAATGAAAACCCGAATATATGCGGCACCGGCGGTTAAAGGGTTAACCTTTGAACCGCTGAAATATTTTATAAACCATAGAAACCAAAGGGTTTTTCAATTTGAAATCATCATAAATATCTTAGTTAGCTTTTTCCGCTTCATTTGAATACCTATGTTATGGGCCTACGACCATTATAAATATTTTAATTCTTACAGTGCGGGGATCGACTTAAGACGTCCGAATCTGACGTCTACAAACGTAACGTCAGATTCTAACATCTAAAGTCGGCCCCCGTATTGTGAGGGTTAAAAAGCAACGAAATACCTGCAGTCTATTTGATGATTCTGGGATGGGATTGTGTATTTTGTTGTTCGATTTTATCTTAGGGCCTGTATTTACACTATATTATTCGATACATTTAATCAAATATAAATGAGATGAATATTTGGACTATATTGTGCAGATGGGGTGACGTCACATTTCCCCCACTCTCTTCTTCAGCATACCGTAACACGCTTGTGATTGACCGGTTTAAAAAACGCTGCCTGCTAAGCGTTCTCTGATTGGCTGGCGCGTATGTGGCGCATATGTGACCGTATGTAGGTCGGTCAATGGTGGGGTATTTCAAGTGCACAATTTTAACTGCCTGGTTTCAGTGTGTGGTCCGAGACAAAACACTGAGAATGAGCGTAAATGCAACTATTCGCTACATTTTTTGTCTTGGAGTAACCATATAGATTTAGACTTGAACAACATTTACAAACAATACTTATCAATCAATCAATCAATCAATCAATCAATCAATCAATCAATCAATCAATCAATCAATCAATCAATCAATCAATCAATCAATCAATCAATCAATCAATCAATCAATCAATCAATCAATCAATCAATCAATCAATCAATCAATCAATCAATCAATCAATTATTCAATAAATCAATCAATCAATCAATCAATCAATCAATCAATCAATCAATCAATCAATCAATCAATCGATTAATCGATCAATCAATCAATCAATCAATCAATCAATCAATCAATCAATCAATCAATCAATCAATCAATCAATCAATCAATCAATCAATCAATCAATCAATCAATCAATTAAGCAGTCAATCAATCAATCAATCAATCAATCAATCAATCAATCAATCAATCAATCAATCAATCAATCAATCAATCAATCAATCAATCAATCAATCAATCAATCAATCAATCAATCAATCAATCAATCAATCAATCAATCAATCAATCAATCAATCAATCAATCAATCAATCAATCAATCAATCAATCAATCAATCAATCAATCAATCAATCAATCAATCAATCAATCAATCAATCAATCAATCAATCAATCAATCAATCAATCAATCAATCAATCAATCAATCAATCAATCAATCAATCAATCAATCAATCAATCAATCAATCAATGCCTGGATAAGGGTTTACCCATAATAGAAAGATTTGCGCTCGCCACAGAGCTAGGGAGGATGAAGAGTAGTGGTGGGATAATGATTCCCATGTGCAAAAAAACACGCAAATAGAATATTTTTATATAATAAAGGTTCATTTTGCTTAAATCAAAAATGGATGCCATCTATAATACCCCCATGTCATAAATTTGACTAACTCTACACCTAATTGATTGATACGACTGCCTACCTAGTGTATCACTTTACTCAGATGCAATACATGATTGTCTTGTTGCAGGGAACTGCTTCTACGAGCACTTAAATTGTAAGGATGGCAACTGGGGGTCTTGGAGCGGATGTGAGTGTAAATGGGGGAACTGTAACCAGGTGCGATATAAGCCTATACTCCGCTACCAGTCATGTGGTGGCTCACCCTGCGGAGAATCTGTGGAACAGAAGAGCTGTAGCACCACCAGCTGTAAGTATCTCAGCAATAGAGTCTTCATTGGTGTCTTGTACTAAATAGTCCTTAAATTAAATTAAAATAAAAAAAATGGTTTACAAAGGGTCCAGATATCAGCCGTATATTTTTGGTGGCGGTTCACCCCGCGGGGAGTCTGTAGAGAGGGACGTGGCGCAATGGCTAGAGCGCGGAGCTTTGACAATGTCGCTGCCTGCTGCGCGAGTTGGAGGTTCGCTAGGTCCAGGATTTTCAGAGAAATATCATGTTTCCCCCCTCTCAACGCTGGGATATAGTGGAATCAATGTTGTGTCGCTGAGCAAGGCACTTCACCCTCGAGTACTTCACTCCACACATTTTATATATTTTACTCTTTAAATGTCAGAATGAGATACCGCAAATTGGAATATTTGACGAGCTGAGCAGATTTGATCGTTTCCAGTGTCATTTTACTTTCGGTGTGAGTATCTCAGCAATGGTATCTCGATTACTGGTTTTGTATAAATTTATAAATAAAAATAAATTATAATGTAAACATAATGTAAATAATATAAGTGGGCTATAATGCCCACTTTATCAGTTTATGCCATACTTATCTTAGTACAGTGGTGTTTGTTCGTTAACCCTCAAAGCGCTGACTTTTATTTTTATATAAACCAATTTTTTTTTTTATTTGAAATAATCATAAATGTCTTAGTTAGCTATTTCTAATTCATTTGAATACCTATGTTAGGTGTTTACAACCGTTATACATATTTTTACTCTTTACGGTGTGGTTATAGACTTTAGTCGTCAGAATCTGACGTCTACAGACGTCAGATTCTTACGACTAAATTTGAAAATTATAGACTTTAGACGTCAGAATCTGACGTCTACAGTCGTCAGAATCTGACCTCTACAGACGTCAGATTCTGACATCTAAAGTCTATAACCGCACTATAAGGGTTAACCCTTGCAGCTCGGCGTCCGACTATAGACGTCAAATTCTGACGTCTAAAGTTAATCCCCACACTGACGGAATGGAACATGTATAATGGCCGTGTGTACACACATGGTTTATGTATAGGATAAAGCCCGAGGAGCACTGCATTCTTAGCTAACAGCTAAGAATGTAGAGCTCCGAGGTTTTCAACTGACTTAAAACACATAAAACCATATTGAGGATCCCTCATAATCAACAGCTCGGTCACGCCTGACTGATTATAGCACCATTGGCCTACTATGATAATTGATCTGTACTTTATCAACAATAATTCCCCATTTCCGGCGTAAAATGTAGTGGTGGAACAAAGAAAATAATGTAGTAGTGTACTTTTAACAAAAATATGTCAGCGTTGTAAGTGATAACGGTGTATTTTTCTGTTCCAGCCATGCTGTTGCCAATACTAGTGATCATCATAGTTATGATCACAATCATCGTTGTCATCATTATCATTGTCATACGAAAAAAGTGCAAGAAAGAGAAAGATGAAATTTTCTCTAAAGAAGAGGGTAAAAAAGAGATGAGTAAGCATTTTCTTGTCATATAATTATTTGAATATAGGCCTAAAGGAGTATTTAAATTGTTATTTATTGAAAGCTGTTTAATTTGGCCACATTACTGATGTATTGTTTTGACTTTTAAGAAAAAAGAAAAGATAGAAAATTACGAGATGACATCGGCGGAGAAGCACAGGTAACTAATCTGGAGGATTTAGAGGAGGATGATAATCTGGAAGGAGTACTTTCACCTCAAAATGTCAAGAATAATAAAAAAGCAAAAAAAGATGAACAGAAGAAGAAGGAGAAAGAGAAAGAATCCATCGATAAGAAAGACAAGAAAAAGCAAGCAGAGGTGAAGAAAAATGAGAAGGAGGAGGAAAAACGTAGAGTGGCCGAAACCAAAAAAGCAGAGGCACAGAAGAAAAAGGACGAAAAGGAAACTAAAGCACAATTAGCTCAAAAAGAAAAGGAGGAAAAAGCAAAAGAAGATATGGAAAAGTTAGAAAAAATAAAGAAAGAGGAAAGTGTAAGACAAAAAGAAGAAGTATTTGCTGTCCAAAAGGCTACTGTAAGAGATACGCCTGGTCCACAGAAAACTACAGAAAAAAAGGCCAAGAAGGATAAAAAGGCTAAGAAGTTGATGGATGCTGGAGAGCAGAAGCCTGATTGGCTATTAGCGGGAGAGGGAGATGTGATGGAAACAGGAAAAACAAACCTAAAATCAGATATGCCAGAATTAAATCCGAAGCCTAAAGGCAAAGGTCGAGTTAAGTTTGACTTACCCGAGGAGGCGGATGAGGAGAGTGCTTTCTCCCCCAGTGGCATGCCTCCCCCTGCATATAGCAGCAGTGATCCGCTGGGAAGAGGTGACCCATTTAGCAGTGACCCCCTAGCCAGAGGTGACCCATTCAGCAGTGACCCCCTGGGAAGAGGTGACCCCTTTAAATCAATATCCACATCTAATCCACCAGGTGGCGGCCGTGGCTCCATGGGAAGAAGTGGAGATGGGGGCTTGGGAGCTCTCCCACCTTTAGGAGGTGCGCCGGTAGAAGCGAAACCACAACAAGCCGATGCCAATAGTGATGACTATGATCCATTTCTAGACCAGCTACACAAAGACTCAGGATCGCGAACTGACAAAAAACTATCTGATCATGGACTTGTCATGGATGATGATGATTTTTTTGCAAACATGTAATCTGTACGTAAATACTTAATCATTAAAATAAGATGAAACTTCTCACATGTTTATGAGCACTAGCATGATACCTAATGTTATCTTAGTCTGTTAATAAATAAACAATTTATTGTAACCGTTATTGCGATAATAAACACTACACTACATGTATAAGAGAATACGACAATCCATACAAATATTGCTTATAATTGATAAAGGATTTAATATTTCGTATTAAGGTAAGTGATATCAGTGTTCATACATGCATTTCTAGATAGAATATATAATTTGACAAAATGTATCAGATCAACACACACATACATTAATTTATTACGAAATATTAAATCAATGTTGGACGATCATCCTATGAAATGCTATCAATTGACCATACTGTATCAGGTATCTTTACTAAAATGTCGATCTTCTACGTAAATAACTAGCCCATGCTCTGTGTTCGAACAAACCCCACATGGGCGTATTTTTGAAAAAAAAAATATTTAGAACCAACATTATAGAAGGCAACCTAGCATGTATAAAGGATTATAAACTTCAGTTAGGGCACTACAGCTATAGGAGTTGAAACTGTCAGGTTCAATGGCAAACATTGATCAAAATAACATTTTGTGCGACAGCAAAAAATACTTTTGACTTACTAAAATCTAATTTGTTTTTCTACTTTTTCGTAATTTGTTTTGAAAAAACCCCTCCGAACATGAAGTCAGGGGTACTGATACAGCCATTCACTAGGAGGCAGCACAGAAAGAAAAGACATTTAGGGGAGACCGGGGCTAGTTGACACAAAATTTGGAAAAAAAATGTTTAATGTTTATATGATGCATTAGGAAAATGATATTATTGTCCAGAAGTATTCAACTATGGATTCTATTTTTAGCATACATTATTCTCAAATTGACAACAAAGTAGAATCAGAAAAACATGGTAAAGTTATATTTTTCACTGTTCCAACAAACCCCACACTTGGGGTTGGTTTGAACATGGGATGGGGTGTGTCAGTGTTGGATGTACGAGATATTTTGTGGGATTAACCCTTTAACCACCAAGTTATTCCATTTGAATTTTCACGCACTCGAAGTTGTGTCTCGCTGACGCGATCCACAACTTCAAGTGAGTGAAAATTATTCAGATTTGACAAAATGGAGGTCAACTCTTTGCTGGTTGAAGTCACATTTTAACTTTAGCATATTTAAAATGTGGTACTTAATGTGTTAATAAAAAATAAAAAAACCCGAATATATGCGGCACCGGCGGTTAAAGGGTTAATCTCAACAGTAGAACTAATCCCAGTTTATTTGTTCGAACAAACCCCCAAAATTCTATATTCAGAACTAACATCATAGAAGACAACCGAGCATGTATGAAGGATTATTAACTTCAGCTAGGGCACTATAACTATAGGAGTTGAAACTGTCAGGTTCAATGGCGCACATTGATAAAAATAACATTTTGTGTGACAAAAATTGTATCAGTTTTATATTTGTACGTGGCTTCAACGTTATTGAACTTTGGTCTCCGGATAAACAATATTACACTTTATCGTGAATTATGTATATTGTTCTGATCAAGTGAATAAATCACAAACTAATATCACAATAAGGATGTTATTGTATGGGTATGGCAGTATATCGTCAGAATATCTCATTGATATCTACATATGTCATATATACCAGAGTATGATATCCATATTATTATTATTTGTCACCTTAATGTCTGAGGGTGGCTTTATAATTCCAAGATATTTTAAGCAAATATCAGTACTGAATATGGCATTTAAGTGTCAGAACATCGCATTATAATGGCAGGATATGGCACTATAATTCCTGGAAGATAATATATTGTTTCTTTGAGCTTAATTTCTCCTTAGCCCGCTAACAGTTTATTCTTGATTGTGATATTATTAACTCTGTACCCTAAATTGAAAGCGAGAAATAGAAGGAAGGCAATAATGTACCAGGTTACTTGTGTCGAGCTCATAGATTATAATATCAATTAAAATGGATGTTTTATCTACTTTCTTGAATGTGTCATTCAAAAGCTCAGATAGTATTTATCTACTCAACCATTAACCCGTAACCCGCTAAATTAAATCATTTCATCTCGGTCCAAATAACTGCGATTTAAACGGCCATTAAAACACACCACTACATTGTTTTCTTTGTCCGACCACTACATTCTAAGCTGGGAATGGAGAGTTATTGTTGATCAAGTACAGACCAGTTATCATGGTAGGCCTATGATGCTATAATCAGTCAGGCGTGACCGAGCTGTTGATTATGAGGGATCCTCATTAAGTTCGGATGTGTTTCAATTCAGTTAAAATTCTCGGAGCTCTACATTCTTAGCTGTGAAAAAGGCCTCGGCCTTTGGCCTCGACCCTTTTCACAGCTAAGAATTTAGAACTCCTGGGGCTTTATCCTATACTTATAAACGACTAGAGTCGCACTTGGCACACACAGAATGGGAATCATTGCAATTGCTCCTGAATTTCAAAGTGGCTGTTTAACTTGTCCGGTGGTTAGAAGATATTAAAAGTTAGAAAATGTCAATGTCGTGCACCGAGCTGGCTGACTGGTAAAATAATGAATCATTAAAATGTATAATGTATCTGACTTTAGTCGTTAGAAATCTGACGACGTCTAAAGTCGATCCTCGTACTGTGAAGAGTAAACAAATTCATAATGGCCATATACCCATAACATAGGGATTCAAATGAAGTGG
This sequence comes from Flabesymbios commensalis, assembly GCA_964017125.1. Lineage (NCBI taxonomy): Eukaryota > Metazoa > Annelida > Polychaeta > Terebellida > Flabelligeridae > Flabesymbios > Flabesymbios commensalis. The sequence goes on along the minus strand of OZ024903.1, from coordinate 9,041,837 downwards.
AAACAGCTGACAAAACTTTTGTTTTTCCATGATTTATACAAAAATATTTCATCGTTGTATGGGTTGACACGTTTATCAGTCCACCACCAGCACAGAAATGATTTCGTATAGAGTGTAAATATTGACGACCTGTACTAAAAAATAGATGCCTTATTGTAGGCTACTTGTTTCAATTCAGGTACTTTTTTCCACGAGGCATATTTTATTTTCATGGAATTTAAGCAAGTGATTCCCAATATAAAAATTGGTCCTCTATGAATTAGATGACCGTTAATAAAAATAATAATGTAAAATCTTGTGCGATGATAGCTTGACATCACGTGAAATGACGTCATTATAAAAAAATAATCCCAGGGGTCTGTCGCAGTCACTAAATTATTACGCTGAAACTTTCACATCTTGATGTGCCTCGCACCACAGTTCCAAGTGTGTGTGGTTATTTGAGTGAGTGGAAAATATTTTAATTATAATGGAGTTTCGGAGATGTATATTTTTCATAAGTAGAATTAGTTTTCATCCAATGAAGCTGGAAATTGCGTTAGCAATGCCAGATTTATTTGACAAAACACATGCTGTTCAAGTGAGTGGGAATCATTCAGATTTTCCCAATGGAAAGCCAGTCTGTTTCCAATTTTTGGCTCACCGTCTGCGACGCCGTGTCTGGGATGTTACAAAATTAACCCTTTCAGCGCGGGACCGACATTAGACGTCAGAATCTGACGTCTAATGTCGGTCCCGCGCTGATAGAGTAAAAACTTTATAATGGCCATAGTTCCATAACATATGTATTGAAATGGAGCATAAAGAGCTAACTAAGATATTTATGATGATTTCAAATTTAAAAAAGCCTTTGGTTCCCATGGTTTATATAAAAATATGTCAGCGCTTCAAGGCTTAAATATTTAAGCCAAATACAATGTGTTTAGGTAACAATAGGTTGAACACGTTTAAAACTGATTCAAGCGACACAATCAGGCTAAAATCATTTTGTTTCTTAAAAAGTGTGCAGTAAGCCCCCTTCAGTTATTTCCGTGTTTCTTATTTTGGACATGCATGTCCGAAATTAAATTTCGTCCTTATTTCTTGCCTAACTGATAAATGCGCAACATACAATTTTAAAAAAACTCCCGCAATTCTAGTTTATGGACTTGCACATATCCTATGGCCATATTAGGAAGCTAAAATAAAAACACTGATTTTTTAATGATTTTAGCCTGATAGTGTCGCTTACAGTATTGATATTTCGGATCTCATTGACCTCCTACTGGATAACTCACCAGTTGGTGTTATTGGCAATAAGATACATGTCAGTAGCATGATTCACATTTAGTGAAATAATTTAAAAAATGAAATTACATTGTTTGACCACCAGACCATATTGATACCAAATGTTCATCGGCCTCTGGATTATCAAGTTTATAAATAATTTGACTTCTGATCCATTCAATTTTAATTTTCAGTCATTTGAAGCTGTGTCTCGCTGCCGCGATCCACAGCTTCAAGTGACTGGAAATGACTCGGATCTGTTAAATTGAATCATAACTATCATAACAATACAGTCGACATGAGTGCCCTAGGGGTTAAATGAACCGGGTCGTCACGTCTACGCTTGCGTTCAAACTCATATGAAAATGGGTGCACAACAAACAGAGCGCGTGTGCACACAACACAGGACAAGAAAGCTAGACATATTTAAAATCAAATGCACTCCTGCCGCCAGTGCAGCAAGTGGCTCAGGTTGATTACACTATTATATTAGTTAGGCTGACTGGTAAAAAAATTGATCATTTAATGATAAAAGCATGTAATTTTGCATGCTAGGAGAACATTTCATGACGATATATTTTAGCTATAGGACCATTCCAAATTTGACCCTTGACCTTAATGGCGGCCATTTGAAAAATGGCCGCCAGAACATACATGGAGCAATATCTCAGTTTCTAAATAACTTGGAAAAATGATCTTGGTGTCTATATATACATTTTCAGGACCAAGTATTACAATAAAGACAATACCAAATACGCAAATTTGACCTTTGACCTCAATGGTGGCCATTTTTTAAAAATGGCCGCCGGAATATATATGTTTTAATATCTCAGTTTCTAATCCACGCAGACAATTTTTTTGGTGTCTAAAATACCATTTCTGGGCCAAGGATTATAAAAAAGATAATAATAAATACGCAAATTTAATATTTAGCAGTCATTTTTTCCAAAATGGCCGCCAGAATCTACGTATTTTATTATCTTAGTTTCTAATTGATTTAGAAGAAATATTTTGGTGTCTAAATATACATTTTTGGGCCCAATGATTACACAAAATGCAATTAAAAATACGTTAATTTGATATTTTTATCTCAATTGTGGTCATTTTTTAAAATGACCGCCAGAATATACATGTTTTAATGTCCCCGCTACTAATCAACATAGAGAAAAATGCTTGTGTTAAAATATACATTTTCAGGACCAATACAGGATTAGGGAGGATAATCTGAAATGCGTATCTAAATGATCTGATAAATACCTGTTTTATCGGTCTATTGATTTATTTACAAATCATCGCAGCAATAATATGATTGCAGATAGGATATGCATGGTGATGCTTTTTGATTGATACAGGCTGAGATCGGTGGCATTAAAAAATGATGTTTTCCATCAAATATTATTTTCCGTTTATAGCTATTTGACTAGGCGGAACATTTAAAACCAAAAAGGCAAATAGCCTGATGATTATCATTTACAATCTAACAAAACTAAGGTTGAACAAAATGACAAGAGAAAAACAGCATTAACAGACATTACATTATGTTCTCAAAAGGAATAGGCCCTATTTTTGTCAGATCTGTTTTTTTTTGCATGGAACCAGCAACAGATACAGAACTATTGTACTTTATTCATGCTCTAGTCAGAAATTATGCCCGACACCTACAAGATGCAAGTATGCTGGTTGAACTAAACAAAGATGACTTTATTAATTTTTTTATCAGTGCCCCTGAAAACGTATATTCAGATACAAATATTCCGATTTTACGTGGATTGGAAGCTGTGATATTGACACGTATACATGTAGAATTGGTCGGCCAGTTTGTACAATGACCACCACTGGAGTCAGTAAAAAAATTTTGTTGTTGTATTAATGTCTTTAAAAATAGGCTACTTTTTTAGTATCAGTATGCCTTAAAATTTATATTTAGATAAAAATATTTTGATTTCAGGTGGATAAGAAGCTGAGATATTAATACGTACTCAGATTTTGTAAAATGGCCAACACTAGATTCAGTGAAATGTTTGTTATTCTGTTGGATTGATGTGTTTAAAAATGCTTTATTCTTTACCAGTACCCCTGAAAAATGTAGTTTAGATAAAAGTATTTAGATTTTAGGTGGATTAGAATCTGAGATATTGACACACGTTGTATGTGGACTTTGTCGGCCATTTTTAAAATGGCCACCACTTGGGGCAATATTTTTTTTCGGTCGCTAAAAAATATTTTGTTTTGTTACAAGTGGCCTTCAAAATATACATGTAGACATAGATATTAAGAATATTTGTGGATTAGAAGCTGACATAACAACTAGAGACACTTATCATATAATTATTGGTCAGCCATTTTGTAAAATGACTGCCACTAAACTCATTAAAATGCTCTGCGTTGGATTAATGTAAGTAAAGTGTAATGTCTTTTTGATTGATTCATTATTTGGCCTATTTTTTCTGAACCCAGATGTGTGTCAATGTATGCTTAAAATGAGTGTTATATATATTAATAAATGTCATATATGTTTCTTTATGAAAGAATAGTGAAACCTTTCATGAAAATACGTGTATTTAGCAGTGGGGAAAATCTAAAACATGATTTTTTTTTGAATTTTTGTGTATAATTTTTTATCCACTTGTTTTTACATAATGTGTATGTGATGAATTCAAATCTGTCGGGTAACATTCCACATTTGGTGACGTTCACCTACCAATTAGCAAAACACAAAATGACTCTCAAATGTAAAGAAACCCCCATTTTTTCTATGGTTTATATTTTTAAATATACCACTAAACATATTTTTATTATATATTTTTTTTTCTAGTGTCTTGGAAAGAAGTAACCTTTATTTGACTCAAAATACAAGATGTCCCTCGTTTTTATATATTCACTATTACTATAAGTATACCGCTAAGAATGTTGACGATAATATGATTTAATTGTAGTAACTTAGTGGACCAGAGCTAAACGTTACTGACGAATAAATTTAAATGAAAAAATCAAAAATGGCCGCGTCATGCACCTTCAAATGAACAAAAAACAAAATGGCTATCAAAATATAAATTAAACATCTTTTAATTGTAATTGTGGCTCGAGATGGTACTCAGATCAGGTCGGCCATTTTGTAAAATGGCCACCACTGCAGTCAGTAAAATGTTTGTTATTCTGTTGGATCGATGTGTTTAAAAATGCTTTATTCATTACCAGTACCCCTGAAAATGTAGTTTAGATAAAAGTATTTAGATTTTAGGTGGATTAGAATCTGATATATTGACACACGTTGTATGTGGACTTTGTCGGCCATTTGTAAAATGGCCACCACTGGGGTCAGTATTTTTTTTTTGGTCGCTTAAAAATATTTTGTTTTGTTACAAGTTGCCTTCAAAATATACATGTAGACATAGATATTAAGTATATTTGTGGATTAGAAGCTGACATAACAATCAGAGGCACTTATCATATAATTATTTGTCAGCAATTTTGTAAAATGGCTGCCACTTAACTCAATAAAATGCTCTGTGTTGGATTAATGTGTATAAAAATACTTTATTTATCATCACTACCCCTGAAAATCTATATTTAGATTAAAATATTTAGATTTTATGTGGATTAGGCGCTGGGATATTGACACTTATATACCTTTTGGCGGCCATTTTGTAAAATGGCCGCCAGCGAGGTCACAGGCCATTTTTTAATGGTCCTATAGCTTAATACATTCTTAAGAGTGTTATCTTATAGCATGTAAAATTACATGCTTTTATAATTAAATGAACAACTCTTTAATATATAACCACCAGTCAGCCTAACTATATAGAATGCGTTCTGTTAGGAATATTCATGTCGTTCGTCCATAGAACCTAAGAAATTGTGAGAAGTGTAATGTTTTTTTGATTGATTCATTATTTGGCCTATTTTTTCTGAACCCAGATGTGTGTCAGTGTATGCTTAAAATGCGTGCTATATATATTAATAAATATCATATATGTTTCTTTATGAGAGAATAGTGAAACCTTTCATGAAAATACGTGTATTTGGCAGAGGCTGAAATCTAAAACATGATTTTATTCGGAATTTTTGTGTATAATTTTTTATCCACTTGTTTTTACATAATTTGTATGTGATGAATTCAAATCTGTCAGATAACATTCTATATTTGGTGACGTTCACCTACAAATTAGCAAAACACAAAATGACTCTCAAAATGTAAAGAAACCTCCATTTTTTCTATGGTTTATATTTTTAAATATACCACTAAACATATTTTTATTATATAATTTTTTTTCTAGTGTCTTGGAAAGAAGTAACCTTTATTTGACTCAAAATACAAGATGTCCCTCGTTTTTATATATTCACTATTACTATAACTATACCGCTAAGAATGTTGTCGATAATATGATTTGATTGTAGTAACTTAGTGGACCAGAGCTAAACGTTACTGACGAGTAAATTTAAATGAAAAAATCCAAAATGGCCGCTACATGCACCTTCATAGAGCAAAAACAAAATGTCTATCACAATTTAAATTGAAAAATCTTTTTTTTTGTAATTGTGGCGCGAGAGTGCTAAACTTATGGTTTTTATATGACCTGGTGGTCGAAACACACATTTCTGATGTGTATTTTTCATCGGCTGAATTATATTTTATCGTAAAAACCAAGATGGACTTCATTTTAGATATTTACAATTAAAAAAATGACGTCATTCTAAATACTAAGCACATCAAAGCATGTTAGAATATAATGTGCTTAAACAGAGTTTCAAATGCCTTGTATCCTAATCTGTCGTATTAACCAGTCTATTTTTTTTATTTCCATTAAACAAGTGTTGTTTTTTATGTTATAGTTCTAGTGCATAAAAACGCTTAAAGGGCAAATAAAGGTCATTTTTATCTACAAACATGACATATAAATTAATCAACTCCAGATCATGCAGAAACCGAAAATTGTGCTCTAACGTACAACACAAATATGGAAAAGATGTGGATTTGGCGGCTTTTTTTGTTTTGCTTATTTGAAGATGAATGGCACCAAAGATAGAATGTTATGCGACAGATTCGAATTCCACACACCCAAATTGTGTGAAAACAAGCGGTAAAAAATCTGCACTCACATGGCAAGCAAATGTCAATGTTTCAAATTTCGGCCCAGGCTAAATAAGCCTACACACATTTAAAAAAAGCTGCCATATTCTCTGATTTAAAAATATAATTGTCATGTACAAATCTAAATACCAATCAGTTTAAGTATATACACATCTGAGTTCAGAAAACACGAGCCAAATATAGATATGGCCAATAATTATATAGAGAATAAAGTGATTTAAAACCTCGTGCTATCTTTTCGTTAGTTGCACCAGAGATCAAAGGGTTGTAAATATGGAGATTATAGGGTCTCCGAAAATGTCCCAATATAATAATTTATTGTTATCATTGAAAGTTGACCAGTAAAATGCCGTCCATAGAGAGAGTAACTTGAAACTAGTTTCAGATTACCCCGGGGTAATCTGAACAGAAGGGTAATCTGAAACTGTTACAACGGGACATGGGCAAGAGGCTAGTGTGTACGGCGCTGACCCTCGCTTTTTAGATATCACTATAATCATATACGGAATACGGCGTTAGCTCATCGGTGTCGGCTCGATCTCTGAAGCTAGGCAACGTCGGGCCCGGTCTATAATTGGATGGGTCTCTACCTGGGACCATCAGGTGCTGTATACACTAGAACATGCGTGCAGCGATGTCGTGTAGTTGGGCTCAGAGAACCACGTAAATCAGATGGCTCGTCTGACTGACCTAGAGTTGGATGTAAAATAACCTTAATGGACGTAGGCACAGTTTCCATCCGGCGAGACCCCAGAAAATCAACAATATGGCGCGATAGAACAATAGTGCGTATTGACACGTAATATACAGATACACCGACCCAATGTCGGCTCAATGTTGGGCCAGCGTCGCAGACGATGGCCCAACATTGAGCCGACATTGGGTCGTTCTATCGTATTTACTGGATATCAGCATAGAAGATACGACTTCAGACACGACTTTCAGCTTTCAAATCAACAAACCATGAACACTGCTACAATGTTGTGATAAACAAAGACTTGCATGTTCCTCACGACCCTGGCGCTTTACTTAAGATTCGTCAGCAAACCATGAACACTGCTACAATGTTGTGATAAACAAAAACATGCATGTTCCTCACGACCCTGGCGCTTTACTTAAGATTCGTCAGCAAACCATGAGCACTGCTACAATGTTGTGATAAACAAAAACTTGCATGTTCGTCACAATCCTAGTTCATTACTTGAGAATCATCAGTGCTACAATGTTGTGATAAACAAAGACATGCATGTTCGTCACGACCCTGGTGCTTTACATCGGATTCAGAGTTGTCACTGGATACCTTTCAGTGGGCGCTGACAGATCACGCCTTGACACTCCCCACATGCTGCATGATATAGCAAGCCACCGGGTTGAGTCTCCTGACAGAAGCGAGTTGGCATTTCTGCAGCATGTTCGTGCTCTTCTGTGTGTAAAGGTGATACATTGGCCGTAACTCTGCCAGCCATTCTGCTGCAAAAATGGACAGTCCCGTCAGAATACAAGATTACTAATTACAATTTTTAAGTAACAAATGTTGTAAAAAATCATATAGTAATTATTAGTATTTGAATATATTAGCATTATTATTTGAATATATTGCCAAATATCACTACCAGGAAGAGTAAAAATGCAAAAAGTCATCATAATTATTGGCAGATTTTATCTGTCGTCGTTCTGCGGGGCGAATCCAACACACTTTTGGCACCCACTTCTGCATCAGCGCGAGGTTATTAAGTGCAGCAAACAACAGCCATCACAGGATATAGGACGACTCCCAGCCTGAACATTAATTTTCGAAACAGTCATTCTGTGAAACTCAATAGCCTGCAATGTTTTCACCTAGCAATCTAATACAATGGATTATGGAGAAGGGGACTTTCCGGTGACGTCGTCACTGCGTTTCTCTCATATATCATTTTTGCATAATATTTTTACTCACAGTTAAATTGGTTACTGACAAACATTTATTATGTATAGGATAAAGCCCATATGTTGTGATCTATATGTTCTGTTCGTCACATATATATCATCATAATAATGTCTATCTTCCCCCAAAATAAACATATCCCGATGTTATATTCGTTTTTTTCTATTTTTAATCAGCACAATAAACACAAGCTTTTGAACACGTTAAAGAAAAAACGTGACATCTATCAAAAATATTTCAAATTTTGGTCAAATCTGAATACTTTTCACTCACTGGAGATGTGAATACCGATACACAACTGCAAGTGAGTGAAAATTCCAATTGAATAACTAATTCAGTAGCACAATGTTTACGGGAATTGTCGTATGCTCTTCATTATCATCTTGATTGATTGATTGATTGATTGATTGATTGATTGATTGATTGATTGATTGATTGATTGATTGATTGATTGATTGATTGATTGATTGATTGATTGATTGATTGATTGATTGATTGATTGATTGATTGATTGATTGATTGATTGATTGATTGATTGATTGATTGATTGATTGATTGATTGATTGATTGATTGATTGATTGATTGATTGATTGATTGATTGATTGATTGATTGATTGATTGATTGATTGATTGATTGATTGATTGATTGATTGATTGATTGATTGATTGATTGATTGATTGATTGATTGATTGATTGATTGATGGATTGATTGATTGATTGATTGATTGATTGATTGAATATTTGATTGAATCTGTAGCCATCGATTGCCATCAGTTCCCACATATTCTTTGTCCAGAGATTCGAATATGTGACCGGAGATTCAATATGTCACCACAGACTGGAGTCTGGTCCAAACGGTCCGAATCTGGTCCAAATATGGCAGCAGACTGGCTTGAATATTTGGCAAAATATTTTATTTTTTTATATGATCCGAATACATTTACCTTTCAAAGTTACGTAGTCAAGTGACAGGTCACTGTATGATGTCCACTTGAGCGCTAATTGACATACAATCCGTCCTACTGTATATGCTCTGGAAATTGATATGGTCACAGTGGTCGCAGCGAAATTCACTACATATAAAATATCTCATTAGTTACTGGATATGTAATGTTGATGTATGTACAGTTGATGACTGAGAAGCGAACAGCTAGGTATCAAACAACCTATTCATACAAATAAAAAGTAACAAATTGAAACACCAGTCACACATGGTTTACAATTACTCAGCTTATAAGATGGGGATATTTATCTTTCTTTTAATCAATATTGTTTTTGTTCACGGAGGAAGTCGAGAAACATGTGATCATCATTGTTGTACATGTAAGTGATTATTAATATTTAATATATAATATTACTTCTTAACTTAACTTCTTACTCTAATATTACTTCTTATTTCAACCCTTTGTTTGTGAGAAATGCTCAGCTCATCAGATAACTAAATTTGCTATAATATATGATTATGCTCATAAATACAAAAATATTTGTCGTCATTTGAAGCTGGAAATTGCATGTACATGAACGATAATGTTATCGTAAAGTCCAGTATACTCAGTTTATAGACGTATTGATACGAGAAATAGATGGAAATAAATAAACATGAGTAAACTGATAATATTGGCAAATGAAGCGAGAAGAGCTAACGAAGACATTTATGATGATTTCAAACTGAAAACAGTCCTTTGGTCTCTTGGTTTATATGAAAATATTTCATCGTTGTAAGGGTCCACCCGCATGACTATGTACAAGTGTACCATTATTCATTTTTATATTTAGACTGCAGAGCCGAGCCTCTTCATTGGATGGCTTTGGGTGGTAACTTTGAGCTATCAGGACAACATGATGGTAACACGCTGGACGACCCTGCCGCTTACATGATAGATGACGAAGGGGAAACGCTATTCGCGCTGGAACAAGAAGAACATCTACTGGAATATGCCGGAGCCCCTATACAGATTACAGTGAAGGACCTGAATGATCACGCCAAAGTCATAGACTCACAATATGTGGCTATAGACTTTGCATCGCCTGTTCAGGTGATGTATTTTTATATAAGGGCTACCCAGTCAACACAAAGCAAACAGTTTATTTAACATGTTTACATCTGCTAAAGAGATCAATCCCAGTCCTTCATAAAGCCATAGCAACAGTCATGGGAACTCAAGGAAACGAGCAGCCCCAGAATCCCAAGACCACCGCCACGAACCACATATACCCGGTTCCTCAGCAGCAGAATTAAAAACAAAATATTCATAGAAAGTTAGGCATAGTGGAAATAGAATGTACAATGTAAAAAATAACATGAATATAGTAATGTTAAATGTTTCAATTATTGCTGGTTTTGTCTTTAACACAGCGCTAAATTGTATAATTTAATTTTTAACCCACTTGAAGGTGTGCCTCGCTACCGCGACCAAAAACTTCATGTATGTTTAATTTGTGATTAAACATTTAAAAATCTCAATGTTTAAACACCCATTTCGCTCCCAATAACAGTGATTTGATCGGCTAATAAAGTGGATTTAACCCTTTCAAGCCTGAATTTACCATTGTCATCTTCATCTACTACAAGCCGCGAATTGCTGTCGCAATTCCCGACTTGTAGTGGATGAATATGATTTGATGTGGTTTAGAAACTAAAGAAAATTACCATGTATTGGTAAACCAGTTTAATGGAAATTTTCGTTCTAAAACCCTTGGTTGTAGGGACATTAAGTCTGTTTTCTGGGATGTAAAATGATTAATGCATCGTGATGGCTTAAAAGGATAAGACGACAATAATCGTGCTTAGCGGTGCAAAGTTAAAATAATCCTCCATATGGCATGAGAACTTCGGTTAGCATTCGTGATATCGTGTCAGTGATGAAAAAAATATGTTAAGATATATATTAAAAACATTTGCAAATGAGTGCAAACGCTGCGTCGACCGTTACCAGATAAGTCTTGGTCCACCGTCTACGATGCCGGCCCAACACTAAACCAGCAACGGCCCGAAGTCTCGTTAGGATTGGCGATCGTGACATGCGGCTCATTTTGTACCACAGTGATTAACACTGATTAAAATCGTGCAGTTTATTGTGATTAACACCACAAGGAACGTCCTTGTAAGGGTGTGTGAGGGTAAAGTTATGCCACATGAGCAAACTCATATAAAATAAATAGCACAATAAGTTGACCAAGAACTAGGTGTACACTTGATATGATTTATGTATAGGATAAAGTCAGAGGAGCTCTACATTTTTAGCTGTGAAACGGGTCTAGGCCGAAGGCCGAGGCCTTTTTCATAGCTATGAATGTAGAACTCCGAGGGTTAAAACTGACTTAAAACACATCCGAACATAATGAGGATTCCTCATAATCAACAGCTCGGTCACGTGTGACCGCTTTTAATACATTAGGCCTACCATGATAATTGGTCTGTACTAGGTCAACGATAACTCTCCATTCCTGGCTTAGAATATAGTGGTCGGACAAAGTAAATAATGTAGTGGTGTGTTTTAATTCAGAGAAGCATTACAGTAAAATACAATAATCAGGGCCACCATACTGGTCACAAGGGATAAAACACTATGAAGGGACTAGGGACTCTTATTTGATACTAGTCCCTATCATGTACACCAGATGGCGATAGGTACGGTTTTACACAAAGAAAATACAATGAAGGCAAGCTACTTGAAAAACTGTTTATATAAAATAAATTATAAATAAACACATTTCCCATGACTACAACATAATCACGTTATCATATGATGTCAAGACTGGATTTAATATATAAAAAATTATTATTGTGTTCCCATTACAATTATAGATTTATTCGATAATAAAAAAATATTGGGCAAACTCTTTAGCCTCAAGTGCTTCACTTTACTCCGGTGTAAATTAGTACCTGGTGAGACAGAATTGTTGTACGACAAGTCACTTAGCCCCACATTGCTGCAGTGCTGTATGCTCCCCGAGGAGTTGAAATGGTACATGAACGAACAGGTCCAATGACCAGGGATAATTTGATGTAAGGCGCCATGAGCAGCCCTAGGCTGGATATTTGCGCCATATATATACTCAAATTATTATTATTATTATTATTATTATTATTATTATTAATTATTATTATTGGCAAACTCTAGTCAAAATGCAAACTTAGCAACTAGATTAATTGGCAGTAATTAAACTGAACTATTGTTTCATCCTACTCTTTAAAGGGTTCTTAAGTAGGTTTTGTACAGGTTTTGGGATTTAGGAATTGCTGCTTTTGAAGCACGATATATACGAGAATATCATGGCATCGAGGTTTTTTGTTTACATATTATAGCCTATTAATTAAATTCCTAATTACGCATTTAATTAAGATAATCGTGACACAACGTCAGGGTCAGTGCATTGTATTGAATCAGAACATGAATATAAAATAGGCTGTTAAAAGTCATGGTGACGCACGTTGACTTTTGACAAGTTTGGCAGAGAGCAAGTCATAAAACTTGATACTTGATACACAGTATATTTCCAGAAGGACATGCTGCAGCGTTGACAATATATACAAAAAAAAACAACTCTCTAGCTAGATATAGACTTTAACAGTGAGAATTTACCCACTGTGAATCCAAAATATAAGCCCATTCAATTCTGTGATCAGCATCTGAGCGAATCAATGCTCCGCGTTCCGTCACTCATTACAGGCCCGTCATATACGTAGGAAAATAATTATTTTACGATAATGTTCATGGTAATGCATCTAACTGGCTACAAGACGACCCCCCATCCGGTCAGCTTATAACCCTGAATCGTTCACAATTGCAAAATAACACAGATCTTATTAATACAACACACAAACTAAAACTTTTCAAAAAGATGTCCATCCACAACTATTTTGAATTCACAGATCATGAGACAATGCGCCAAATACAAGAAGAACAAAAAAAGGTTAAAAATTAAATATTATGTCAGGATGACTCCCATTAAGATTCAAGCAGTCGCTGGCATGGAAGCCACCTTATTATAAATAATATAAAATATAAATTACTATATAATATAGTTAATCACAACACGAAATTATCATACAAAATATAATGCAGCTTGTCAAATCAAATTTGAAAAGAGACTGTGCAAATAAAAAGTTTGGATAAATATGGGATATGATTTTTACTAAACATAAATTTATCTAATCACTATAATATCCAACCAAAAGAACCTGTGAATCGCGTTAGCGAGAGACAGCCACAAATGGGCGAAAATTACAAATTAAAGAACTTTGCTGTTAAATGGGAAATATATATATACATATTCAGTAAATATGTATATATACATATTCAATGAATTAGGTGGGTGTTGTCAAATTACAAACAAAACAATTATGAATTAAACAAATTTCAGAATATTTCTCTATTAGATAGTGTTTAGTATATTGTCTAAAACCTTTTAGACTATGCTTGAGTACCTTTTCTAAAAATTGATAAAAGTGTGGTATTTAATAAATGTGGCATTTGGGTTGTTCTCCCTCCCCCCCCCCTTGTGTTATAATCATGAATGTAGGATTTTAGTGAAAAATTAAATTAATACAAATGATCAGAAAGATTGTTGTTAATTAATTTAAAATACAATTGTGGTTGTCGATGAAGATGTATAATCATTTACTTTCAAAATATTGATTTCCTTAAAGATAGGATCGGAGTGTGCATAAAAACTACCTTGATCAATAATTCGAATTGCTTTTTTTTAAGTTTCAAAATCCGCTTAGAAATATGACCCCATGCTATTACGTGTGTATACAATAATTAATATGTGGAAGAAAGAGAGAATTGTAAATGGTCAATAGTGTTTTTTGTGGTATTAAGTGTTTACGTTTATTAATTACACTTACTGTCTGCGATATTTTCCCCCTATTTTATTAACATGTGAATTCCATTTCAGGTGTTAATTTATAACTAGTCCCAGGGAATTAAATTCATAAACACATTTGATTAATTTATTGTTTATTTTTAATTTTGGAACTGCTACACGTTTCTGTGGTTGATAAATAAGCATGAACTTTGATATAAGCTTATTTAGGGACAGTTTGTTAATTAATAACCAGTAACTTATTTTTTCTAATTCATCGTTTAATAGATTTATATTTGGCCAAGAATCGTATCTAGCATTAACATCATTTAAATTCATCAGCATAGATTATGCATTTAAATAAACGACTTGCATTTGGGAGATCATTCATATAGATGACAAACAACAAGAGCACTAATATTGGTGAATTCCCATTATCCATATGATTTATAATAGTATCAACAACATTTGGAGCAGCTGATTCAGCTGAATGATATTTACGAATTCCATATTGTCTTATCGATATTACCATAATGATAGTGCAGAAGGCGATGTAAAGCAATATTCACTCACTACACAGGCATTAACTGACCTAAATTGGTAAAATCAGGGGAAACCTTTATAATCACAGCCCATATGTTTACACTGCCTAATAAATATACCCGATTGAGATTATTTTCTCATCTATTCCAAATCAAAGGAGGCCCTTACGCCAGCGGCGCACGTATGCCATAGTAAGGGTCTCCTGACTATTGCTTTGCTGTAAATTGTGTATTAAGGACATTTTCTGTCAAAAAAATAATTCTGATCATGAGTCTGAGTGTGTGAGATTATTCGTAGCCTGCTCACAGCCCAACTGATGTGGGTGGGAAACTGTCCTTCATAAGTAAATTTTTCCATAACTTGATCAAATACCGGTTGGCATTTGTATGTCGTCGTCAGAGAGTGACATTTAATTTTCATAATTGGCCACTCGTATACGGTTCATCTATAGCAACAACATAATCACTGTTAACTATAAGCTCTAAACCCTGGTATCGATTGTCACGTACGATACAGGCACCACCGGTTATCAGTAGGCCTAAGTAAGGTCATGCAGCAAGAGAGGCTTGTATTACATTAGTGTGATTGTTTCAATTGCCAATGAACTCGGTATGCTAATTAATCACTAATTGAGACCCTGATTAAGGGGGCATGGCATCAATTAGTACAGGCTGCGGCACTTGAGAATTGTGTTTTGGGGTCCTGACGGTATGATCTGAACGTGATATACTTCATAGCCCATACCTATGTTATGGGCTTATGGCCAATATTTAAATAGTTTACTCTTTCAATGTACTCAGGGCCCATTTTGGTAATTTCTAACTCGGTAAGGCATTTTTTAGTGGAATTTGGCATGCACTTTTACTTACACAATTTGAGTACGCAGATTCCAAATCTGCCCATGCCAAGCTCTATTTTGTCTTTTTTCCACTCAAAATGCAAAAAAAAAAATAACCGTCAAAACTGGCGAAAATGTCATAACTTTACATCACGGCTTGGCTCACAATGACCATAAGAGCATCATTTTGGTGGCACAAATAACATTTTTGGGCTCAGGGAATTCAGTTATGATGTTTCAGAAGGGTATATAGCTACCATTGTTAAACAGTGACACTTAAATTTAATCACTAGAATAATTATAACACATGAAGTAGTCTCGCCAAAGTTCTGATCGGGATCTCGTTCAAGGTAGATTTTGGCAAATAGTCCAGTAACATTGGGATTTTGATCGGAGAGAGACGAAATTTGGGAAATTGCACATTGAAACCATCAGAATACTAAAAGTCCTCTAAATTGCACTTTGTGAGTTTCCCACTAGAGGGCAAGATTCAAAATGGCCGCCACTGCCACGTAATGTGTCATAACTAACAAATACCGTAGTTAATGAGTTTTGGTGCCTACATATAGATTTCTCACATCCAGGAAATCAATTCAGAGCTGCGATAAGATCTATTATCAATATTTCACAAATTTATGGGGAACTAAACAAATGTTCCTCCTGGAAAACGACACATCGTAGTCCAGTGTAATAATTTATTTAAAGCCATTTTTTCACATTCAGAAGCCGAGTATTAGGTATTTTGTAAGAAAGTTTACACTAGGCCCTACTGACAAAAATATTTTATGATTGTTGAACGCTGTCCGGCACTAGATAACCTTTCGCTCACCATATATCCGTTCTAAGCCTATTGGTGTGAATATTCACCTGTATCGCTTTTACAGTAGAAAATAAATCGATTAGATTAACTTGAATTTAAAGGCATATTGGCCACTGGTGGTAACCCTCGGGCTAAGCCTTGAGCAAAATATGAAGTTGATCCATCAAGGTGGTCTGCATAAGCATGACAATGATGACCCACATACATGTTCCGTTCTGTTAGTATAATCCACTGTTCGAAAACTTAGGAAAAGCTAGTTAAAAGCTTCAATCCTACTGAGATAAATTAGTCGTCTAAATTGAACAACTTGTGATTCTAGTAGCTGAGTGTATATTGTGCTGGTTAAAACGTGCACATTACATAAGAAATATGTTTTTCAATCGCTTTGACAATTTACATAATACAATCATTTTCAGTTTTATATTTAGGACCAACATATATACCATAGATAGGTGATGTGCGGATAACACATTTTTCAGACATACACAACCAATCGGCTCAGAGATTCACTCCAAACCGCAATGTCCACATACATCCACTCCTATAAAATCAAAAAAGGATGAGTAGATGATGTCACCGTCAATAACTATCATAACATAGGCCTACAGCTACACAATATCGGAAAAATGTAATTTAGTACTGAGGTTCACTTATATCAGTTGTAAAATTAAGTTGTAAAATTAATAGTTGAAAACACCCGGAATCCAAACTGAGCGGTGAAGACAGAATCACCCCCAAATATAATTTCCTGGTGTAATGCTCATTTGATACGTAAGGTTGAAAATACTGATTATGAATTGATTTTATGAATATATTATGAACATACACCATCTTCAGACGATTTAAGTAACTGTCCTACTCTTGGCAACTAAATGCTATGTAGTGTCATAAACAAGTCACCAAAGATTATTGTGTACACTATTGCAACAATAAATGATGCAGAATATGTCGTAGACACCGTTCGTAGCACGATCAGTATGTTTTCATGTAGATTAACATGAAATGCAGAAACTTTTTAGATGTGGTCGTGATATGGTAGAATGTGTATGGAATCAGTAGGTTTTGGTCAGGCATAGTTCTAATCAGATAGGAGGTATCACTGTTAGAGACATTAGGTCTTATGATGGACGTGAAGATATTTAGACCCCTAATAACTATAGGTTTATCCAGACATAGCAGATTAATTTTCATCAATATAGAGTATCTATTACTTTGGTTCTTAATCAACATTGGTCGTCTAGTAATCTATACAAGCCACATGTATGCAGACTCATGACTGTGATTTTATCGCAGATGAACATATGACAGATAAAGTACAGAACCAGAGTGGAGGGCAATACAGTTTTAGTTTTGCAGAAATATAATAAATTCAATGTTTAAATTCGCACTTTTGGTAAAGTCTAAGTTCATTCAGCCATTCACGGAAAACTGGTGCGAAAAATGCTGAGGTACATGCTGAGAATTAAATGTTATTACGGGAATCCAACTGTCAGATACTGACAATGTGATAGAACTGATGTGAGCTTGCTCATTATTTTTTCAAAACTTTCTCATCCAATAACAATGATTAGCTGTGTAAACCTGCAGCTGGTAACATTTATTGTAAAGTATACGTCTCATAGGCTTCTACAACGCCAGCATGTGATAGAACACTAGAAGATTGGAGGCCTATTGAAGTATTCCAATATGTCTTCTTCGTCAACAGACTCTGCCACAACAGCTGGATAATGTTTAGATTATCTTTTATGCATGTTTTAGGCCAGATGACAATTAACATCTATGAGATTGTGGTTGGAGCTTGATGAATGAACAGCTGCAACTAGTTCTCATGTTTCTCATGTTTGCTGGGATTTCAGTGGGAAATCCTAAAACATTCATTCATTCATTTATTCATTCATTCATTCATTCATTCATTCATTCATTCATTCATTCATTCATTCATTCATTCACCATTCATTGATTCATCATTCATTAATTTATTGATTCATTGATTCACTGATCCATTGATTCATCCATTGATTCATCCATTGATTGATTGACTGACTGACTCGGTTCGGCTCGGCTCCGCTCCGCTCGACTCCACTCCACTCCACTCACCTATTCATTCATTCATTCATTCATTCATTCATTCATTCATTCATTCATTCATTCATTCATTCATTCATTCATTCATTCATTCATTCATTCATTCATTCATTCATTCATTCATTCATTCATTCATTCATTCATTCATTCATTCATTCATTCATTTATTCATTCATTCATTCATTCATTCATTCATTCATTCATTCAATCATTTATTCATTCATTTATTTATTCATTTATTCATTTATATGTGTTAACTGTTTACTCCCTTACAGATTGGTGGTCTGATGATACAGGGTGGATTCTACCATGAGAAGCTTAATGACCTATACCCACATACAGACAGCTGGGCCACGGAGTTTGTCGTCTCCTATTCCAACTACTCAACAACTGGCTTTCAGCTTTACAAAAACGATAACGGCAATGTTAAGGTTGTTATATTTCACTCGCCTTTCTTTATTTCGTCAGCATGACATTGTTTTAACCCATGTCCTGCGGAATTTTCTGGTATTATTTTTACATTTATTTGAAGCTGGAATTGCTAACGCAAATTCCAGCTTAGTTTATGAAAAACTGCCACATCACAAATTCAATTATTGGACAAGCTGCGCATCTGTCACAATTGCAGTTGGACTACAT